>JAVQIZ010005443.1:0-14068 GCA_036023535.2 Galaxias brevipinnis
ACTGGATTAGGTTAACACAGTATAAACTGACAGCAGGTAAACCAGACACACACACACACACACACCCACACACAAACCACTTCACATTCACACACACACACACACACACACACACACACACAAACCACTTCACATTAACATACATACACACACACACACACACACACACACACACACTTCACACAAACACCCCCATGCTCGCTCATACACACTCAGACTGTAATAGCAGAATTCTGATGACTTGGATTTGTATACACTGATGAATGATTGTTCAAACTGGTGGACGTATTAACTGATTGACCACAGCTGCATGCCGTAATCTAAAAGTGTTAATGTTTAGTTTAGAGGATAGCAAAGGTTGTAATTCATTGCTGAAGTAGTCACAATGGAGATAGGATGTCTGCCGATAAGATAACACCAGCCAGGAATGGGTCACTTTAATGGTCAGCAACCTAACCCCAATATCTGTGTGTGTTTTTTACAATTACGAACAGGGCACTCCCATTGTCTATATAGGAATACTGACTGCAGAAGTAAATTGTCATCTCCTTCGGACAGCGTCTTGAACGCTGTGTGGGGTGATCCTTTTGCAAAAGCATTTGATCCTTTGCAGAAGCACCTTTTTTCAATAAAATACTTGAAGTGAACTTCATTATTTGGTCTCGCTGTGTTTAATATTTAGAATTTCCATAACAGGACCTACTCACTTTCATGCAGTTGATGGTGCATTTTGAGTTAGTATATAGTCCTATATGCCCCCACTGAATCAGGATTAGGACCCTATAGTCCTATACGCCCCCATTGAATCAGGGTTAGGACCCTATAGTTCTATACGCCCCCATTGAATCAGGGTTAGGACCCTGTAGTCCTATACGCCCCCATTGAATCAGGATTAGGACCCTGTAGTCCTATACGCCCCCATTGAATCAGGGTTAGGACCCTATAGTCCTATAGGCCCCAATTGAATCAGGGTTAGGACCCCTAGTCCTATACGCCCCCATTGAATCGGTTTAAAACCCGAAATATCAAGTAATCATTAAGACAATAAAACACATTTAGAATACACGACTTAGAACAATTATGTTGAATCCGTTTTTGAATTCCTTTTTCTACATGGGTGCACTAGAGTCAAAGCTGTCATACCTGCATATGATACACTATATAAGCAATGAGTTTGTTTGCCCCAACAGCCCTCTGGCTACGTGCTGTCAAACAGGCTGGAAACAGGAACTTCCAGATTGTCCTGCAGTGCTCTAATCACACCTCTGAACAGGAGCGGAGACCAACATGTCATGTTCTGTTGTTTTAGTGACACAGCAATTTTTTTCACATCAGATTGGGCATGCTTGGATGATAAAGAAAACACAGTTTTTCTTTGCTCTTGGTAAAAAAAATAAAAAACAGCTTATCTACAATTCCATCGAAGGGGAAACTGATGAGATTTGGAATGAAGTGTTCCTCAGTCTAACATTGCGTTGTTCATTTAGACAGAATCAAAAATCCCAGCGTAAACCAGCCTAAACCAGTCTAAACCAGTACCACCCTAAACCAGATGACATTTTAAAAGATACATAGCTATAATATACGGCTAGCTGACTAAATTGTCTCGACACACACAGGAAGCTCATTGTGTGATAAGTTCAATATGTCCTTTCTCCTAGTCATAGCAAAAACACTCTGCAAGCACGTGAAATAAACCTGGGGGTAGCTGTCACTTTTATTTGTCTATTCATTTGTCATTAATGATTTATTCTGCCAAAATTTTGGGACTGCCAAAATCACAACCTCTACCTAGCAACGCCCCATTCCGATGATTCTGATTGGTGGAAACAATAATATGGCTTTCCCTAGCTGGTCCCTGAATATAGGGTTAAGGTGTTCACTGTTGACCTCTCAGTGACCTACATGGCCTTCCCCAGCTGGTCCCTGAATACAGGGTTAGGGTGTTCACATAACATTATTATTACTATTATTATTATTATTATTATTATTACTAGTGTTTATTAGCGAACTCGGAGCCTGTGTGTGGAGTGAAAATTCCCAAGCCCACAAAGGAACACTGGGACCATGCGTGAGCATGAAAACGCTACAACTCAAAATGTCCAATAAAATAATAAACAATCTGCTTCAACACAAGCCTCACATGTGTAATAGTATTAGACATGCATTTACACGTCATGCTAATTAGTTTAGCTATAGTGCAACTCCTTATGCCCATGACAAAAGAGCTAATTTATGATCACTTGGCAACACTTACTCCCCCTGGATTAAAAAACATGCACAATAGATTGTTTTTCTGCTGGGTGCCATTTCATCCTCGCCGTTCAGTCTAAACCAGTTAGAGAGTTTAACTTTCACTTAATTGTTTCATTTTGTAATCGGAATTTTTATTTTTAAAATCTCTCGTCTGTTTTTTGATCCAAACGGGATGCACATTGTGCAAAGCTAAAACACTCAAAGCCCAAAGCTCATACACGTGTGCACGGCAAATGTTTGCCTTGTTTATTTAGTGAGTCATGCCCAGAGCCTGCAGGGAGATATTATCCAGACGCTGAGACAACAGAGGGTTTATGAATATATGGGTAGAAATGGTGCAGTTGTGTGGTATTGTATTAACAGCACCAGGATAGTTATTGAATAGGAATACAATGTACACATATAATGTATCTCACCCAAATATAGGTCAGACCTCTCTACTAAAGTAAAGAAAAACTTACCTCACTATCGCTGTCTGAAGAGCTACTGGAAGAAGAGGAGGAGGAGGAAGAGCATGATGAAGACGATGATGAAGAGGATGAACTGGAATCCTGATAACACAAGAGAGAGAGAATATAGTCACCTGGCTAGGCTTTCTTCATCAGACGCAGAAAAACGCCTAACGTTGTTGACCTTACGGCTTAACGGTGGTGTTTAATTTTCAATTTGTGAATTCATGTGTCAGCGATAGAATGATAACTGAATAAATGATAGATAAATGATATTAGCTGGACAGACTGTATCACATAGACCTCCTGCTTATAGGGAGTGGTTGTACGAAGGAAACACACACACACACACACACACATACGCACAGACACACACACACACACACACAGACACACACGGAGACACACAGACACACACACACATACACACACAGATACACACACGGAGACACACATACGCACACAGATACACACACGGAGACACACATACACACACATACAGACACAGACACACACAGATACACACACGGAGACACACAGACACACACATACACACATAGAGACAGATACACACATACTAACACACACACAGACACACATAGAGACAGATACACACATACTAACACACACACACAGACACATACACACACACACACACAAAGACTCACTCAGTGTAACCGCCACTTCTCTAAAGCAGTAGTTTGCTTGATCACGGTCACATGTCACTTCTCTGGGCCAATCTTTTTTTCCCCTTCTTTCTTCAACCGTCTGAATCCCCCCTTCCCCCAACCCCACCCGCTCCCCCTCCCCTTAGGATAGATAGATCAGCTCAAAATCGCTCCGCTTGAAATCCAACACCACGCCCTGTTTTGAAACCCAACCCTTTACACGGTGTGGATTCTCTATTGAAAAACATGTAACATGTCAAATGAAAAGAAGCTGGGGGGGGGGGGGTTAGTGGAGGGGTTAGTAACATACATGCTATGTGTAGAATGTAGGATATGTCCTATTCAAACTCAACAGGTCGTGTGTCAATTTGCAGTGTGCTCGTTTGATCAGATACACTTATTTCACAGAGCCCAACATTGTCAGTTGTCTGGGCCTCAAATCTTTTTTTTTAATGATTGACGTAAACCATAACAATACCTTCTTCTTTCTTTTTTTCAGCTTCTTCTTTTTCTTCTTCTTCTCCTTCGTCTTGTCTTCTTCCTCTTCACTCTCTGACGATGACTCAGAGCTATGTGCAGCATGCAGATCCTACAATGGAGGGGCGGAGACACGCACAAATAATTTTTCATTTGAATGTTTCAATAGATTTTTATTCAAATGACTGCATGATGATGACACACCGTAATGTACAGAGAGCAGATCCAACACAGAGAGACACACAGAAATAATTTTTTTTGTTTGAATGTTTCAATAGATTTTTATCCAAATTATTGTATGTATAGTACAGATAACATGTAAAGCAGTTAAGGAAAGTGCAATTGTAATTCAAATGTACTAATTTATTTATAAAAAAAAAAAGGTGTTTTACTAGTTTCATCTTCTCAATCTTATGCTGTGAAACTAGAGGGAACCACTTAGTGGTTTGAACCAGAAAACCTTTTAACATTTTAAGAAGAAACATTTTCTCTGTCTATCGACAAGTCATGCCTAATCTCCTTTCAACTCTGACCTCAGTCAAAACTCTTTTCACTTTCAATGCCTTTGTGAATGTGCTTACAAATACATGACAATATGAATAATAACATGTTGACTCCTTTTTAGAATGACAAGAAAATGTATGACTAACACCCTCACTTTCCATGCTCCTAATCTCAAGCTACTCAGCTCAAACATTTTGGGTATGTTAAACTTTGATATCAAGTCAAAACACATTACATTTCAAAACCGGTATCAATGTGCGTACAGAAAAAACACACACACATAATAAAACAGTTATTAAACGTGATGTTCTATTGATCTTAGCCCTGACTACTTTTTGTCTCAGAATAAAAATAAAATAAATGAATTGTTCCCCTAACCTTTCCATGCACTCCGGCTGTGCAATGAGCTCCATTGTTGTCCCCACCTTCCTCCTCCAACACGACCAGCAGCCCTGCTCCGGAGGCCCCGTGTCCAGCCTCTCCCCCTGCCCCAGAACGAGGCTCCTCTGGACGGCTACGGATCAACAGTGCCCTCACTGTTCCACTGCCAGGCGGTTCACCCCCACCTACAGCGATACAAAATAACGACAAACATGTGCATTAGGTATTATTGATGAGATTATTAAAGAAGTGTTTGTAGCTAAAAAAAGTCGGACGTTGTAAAATCATGGGCAACCTGACACATATTTCAGCTGCAAGGTGTTCAAAAAGATGTAGTCTTTTAATGGATTTTACAATATTTGTATTTGTAATCCAGTATTCCACTATTTGATATCTGTGCAATCATCAGTAAATTGACCATAAGACCATCTTGAATTTAGTACTTGTATGTAATATTTACGTAGGTTACACCTTAAAATTAAAACTTCCCTAGACATTTTTTTGCTGAACCGTTGACCCTAACTGTCAAAAGCGTGTTTGAATAGATGATTGAGCGCATATTAGTAAGGTAGAAAGATCACAGCTTGGTTTGCCAACTTCAATAGGCACTTTGTCCTTTAATTCATGCATCCTGAATATTCGCATAACGTGTTGCTTTTATAAAGATAATTTGTTAAATGTATAAACTGCAAATTCTATATGACTTTTGGCCCTAAAATGTTAAACACTTTCAGTTGAAGGTGGTTTACGCCTACTCATTACAGTTTAACCACAGTTTACAAGGAAAGAGTACTAAATGACCAGAACTGAGCGCGAGGGTTTAATTTTGCGGGCAAAGATTAACAGCTGCAGCGCACAAAAACAGATGAAAGTAAAAACTATAAATATTATATAGCCTACAGGGCTGCGAGGCTTGCACGGTGGTTCATTCGACACATCGACGTATAACACAAACCTCTTCTGCAAGCAATAAAAAGCATATTACTGTTATTTATAAACATTATTTTGTGTGCTGATATATAGGCTAACGTCTGCAAACCTGAGGGTCGATTGGACTCCATGCAGACGGGGTCCTGTCAACTACGCTGTTCACGGTGCTTCAGTTCTCATCCGAATACCCAGTCACACCTCCGCCAGCCGATGTGATAAACCAGGTAACCAGGTGTGCTTTTGAGACATGCGTGGTATAGCTTGGTGGTGGGCGTGTCAGTGAGGAGTGTACGGAACGCTCTCGAGCGCTAGTTTTACAAACGACTTATTTATAGGCGTCGGCATGTTTTTTATGAAAGAAAGATTTGTCTTCCTATTTGTGCCAACACCTCGTCGATCAGATGCAGATAGAGTATCTAATTTAGCATGTTTAACCACTGAAATAACAAGACCTAGCTTTTATCCTGATGTAGCCTATAATGATTTAGTATTGTCTATATGCCTACTAGTCTTTTATTTTTTGTATTATTTTATTTATTTCACAGACTGAGACGTGGATTCTTTTCCACCAGTGCCCCGATTAAAGGCATAATAACTGACAACAAAACAGACATGAAGAAAATGGAATAAATAATACACATTTGTTATATTTATTAGACATTCAAATATTTCAGCCAAAACAAGAACACTCTTCATCTCCCATATCCTCAATTTCGAATTGTTGAATCGCGATTTCGAATCAAACTGCTCTACTTTCAATTCCTGTTGAACCTTGATCCATTTATCTGAGGCACAAAAAAAAAGTTCCAAAGTTCTGTTTTTCTCTCATAGGCTTTCAATGGTGATTAAGGCCTGTGATTGTGTCCTATGATTGTCAAATATTTGCTTTGAAAGGGAAGTAAGTTTAAAAGGCTCATTGCCCAGAAATACCTTGTAAACAAAAAAGAGGCAATGTTTTTCTTTTTTATCACTGTAGAAAATACCATCTTATATTGTATAATGGAAAGCTTTAAAACCGTCCCCAGTTACAAAATGCAAAGTACTGTGCTAAACTGAATGAAGGGATTTTCAAATAATTAGGACTGCATGCACAATATCACCATAATCCATCATTGACATGAGGATTGATTTTACAATTGTCATTCTGTTTTAGATAATTAAACAACTGTGATATCACCAAATGAGCTGCTTGGTGTTTGTGTGCCTTGTCTATAAATATAAACACATAAATGAGATGCTCTTAACTGTCCCTGAAAGGCCCGGGCTACTTCAAACTTTGCTCTTAACTATGTGTGCTTATGTGACTGCGTTTACTCGGTTTGGTTTGTGTGTGTATTTGTCTCTCATGTGTTTGAACTTTCTCTGCAGTTCCCCCAAACTCGAGACCAGGAGCGTGCAGCAGAGTGAGAGGCGCTGAGCCGACCAGAACCAGAACAGAGAGCCCAGCTCAATCACACCGGGGCTATACCCAACATTCACTGGTCAGAGAAACGACAAGCTGCAACCAGCTATACACCCAGTCTCTGCCCCAGACATAGCTGAAAACAAATGCAACACACTACCCTACAATGTGTGTGTGTGTGTATGTGTGTGCGCGCGCACGTGTGTGTGTGTGTATATATATTTATTATTAAGTAAATTAAGTAAATTCAGTACAGAACAGTACCAAAGTCCTTGCGTTAATTCACTACAGAACATCAGAGACAGAAAAAAAGCCCTCATGCCTGCATGGGAAGGATTTAGTTTGCTGCTCAGTGATATCAAATTATCATTGAATCTCGTGTTGTAATGAAACGTGAGGAGTCAGAAAGAACATAAGTAATTCTGTGCTGTCTCTTTCATAACGGTTAATGTATTTTCATGTATATTGTTGTAAATTAATGTCTCATTTGCATTACTACACAGGTGTGATACATAGTTTTTGTACAACATTAGATTTAATAGTTTAAATTAAAATCAACCTGAACTATGTTTATAATGAATAATTTCATCAGAAGCCTAAATTGGATTTTTACTATGGTATTTAGATCTTTTTTTTTATAGAATAACTTTATTGTCTGTGACAAGTAACATAAATTCATCTTCAACATGGCCCTCAGCAGATTACTTCTTTGTTTATACCGTATATAACTAACTCAAACGTAAGCGCTTCAATTAAGCCAAAACGTCAACGGGGATGGAATGTATGCAGTAGCCCATCAGCTGGTTTAGTTTGTATTCACTGTAACATAATCCCTTATCCCAGCTCAAAGCTCCAACATTGTTAGACAAGAGATGTCTCATCGTGCAATGCTTTTTGCTCATGGCTAGGGAGCTAATTTCAGACAAATTGGCAACACTCTCTCCTCGGATTTAGGAACACTCACAATAGATTTGTTGGCTGTTGGATACCAGCCCTTTCTTACCGTTCAATCTAATCCAATTACAACAATTAACTTTCACTTTTAATTGTTGTTTATTTTTTGGGAAACAAGCTTGCCTTTGACCACGCTCAGTCTGTGACTAAAGCCTTCTAGAGTTCTAGAACGACGATTAGAATAGTTTGATATTCTAAGGCTTTTCCTGGTTCATTTAGGTCTAACTTCCAAAACGACGACCCGTGCTACGTTTCATTAGTAGTTTCACTTCCCCTCATTCACTTACCATCGGCCCCTGGTTTGGCGTAACAGCATACGTTGCGCGAAGGCCACTTGGAGAACAGAGGCAAAGCGGTCGGGGGATGTAAATGGAACGAACCTGCCCCTGTACACTTTCAGCCCAAACTGTCAGTGATCGACCGCCAGTTTATGTGCTTTGCACTATACTGCTTTTTACAAATCATCGGAAGTGCCTGCATACTCATTCAAATTAGGCTTGTGCAATCAGCTGTGTCAGTTTTTAATAAATAAAAATTAGTACATTTTTCTGTTTGTGATATGTATCATGATTATCCTAGTTATTATTGCTAGGGGGTTATGATACCTTGCTCAATTTATTAATTTTCTCCTTCAGTGGTGAGCAACTGGCATTTTACCTGCATTATTGCCACCTAACCATTGCTGTATTTTCTTGCAACAAATGCATAACAACAATGCATTGTGGGTGATATACAACTCTGGAGTGACCATCGTTGTTCACTCTGAGGGTCGATCTCACCAAGTCTACTTCAGATTTTCAGAATAATGGAAGGACACTTAAGATGGCGGCGGGGATTCCCCCGAGGGCCAGTGGGGTAGTCAACGAGGGCATGATGAAATACTATTGAAACGCAGCACCAGCTTACCTCACTGGAGGAAGAGGATGAAGAGGGGGATAGAAGGAGGAGGTGTCGAAGGTGTGGGGTTTCTCTGTGTAATCATTGGTTTCACCTGTCCTCGTTCGTGTCATTGTGTCCGCCTGGGTTCTACGTGTTTGATTGGTTCTATGTGTTTTTGGGTTGGTATTTTAGTCCTGACTTGTGTTTGCCCTTGTTGGTGCATTGTTCAATGTTACGTGTGGTCTGTAGCCTTTCTGTGGTTCTGTTTTCCTAGAATGAATACTTATTTTCACCATTCACCTGTGCCTGGGTCTATTCGTCTTGATCAGCCCGTGACACAAAGAAAGAGGGACACAAACTGAAAGCCTGCTGATAGGAAATAAATGTCATTGATAAACAATATACTCGCTTTCTATATTAGTTTAAGCACAAAGTTATTTATCTCACGGTAAAAGAAAGTATCCTTTATTAATCCGTGTGGAAATTGATCTTCTGCATTTCAACCCATCCTATACACACACTAGAATAGAGTGCATTTAACCAATCCTATACACACACTAGAATAGAGTGCATTTAACCCATCCTATACACACACTAGAACAGTGTGCAATTAACCCATCCATAGGAGCAGATATGAACACATATACACACACACGCAAACACATACTGTATACCTGTACACACACACATAAACATACTATATGTAAAAACACACACACACACACACAACTATTAGCACACACAGTGTGACTCAGCACAATAGTCTAAATCTTTAAATGACTCATGGGGCTAGTAGGGATCCATGGTGTCACAGGGACTTGCACCTGCTGCTGCGGTCATTTCCCTGGAGCTCCAGTGGTTGGAGTACAATCCTCTTTCCCAGTATCGCCCTGTATCTCCCTCCAGCTTTCTCAGAACCACGCACCATTAGGAATACAACACTGGGGGTTGCAACCTGACACTGTGGGTTGTTGTTTTCAGAAACATGAAAACATACATGCACAATAAGATAGGTATTCCAACATGCATCGAACATGTACAATAAATTCCTTTGCTGGTATAATATACATAAATATTTATACTGTATGGCCTGCCACCTGACAACCGTCGAAAACAGGACAAATGCCAAGGTTCAATGGCAAGCCACAGATTTGGGGATTTTTATAAGTGAGGTATAAGCAGATATATGTGAGAGATATATCGTTCTATCTCTATGGGTATAAGCGCCATGCATCAACACGGTTACCCTTAAAGCATCTCTCTAAGACAAACGGTGTTTCTGTTGGGTGTTCATTTTCATGTAGAGCCCATTAACTCTGTGGTCATCAATTTGTTTGTAATGATTTGGCGCCATCATGTGGTTCTTTTGCAAACAGTTTGCATTCCAAGACTGTCCCTGTAGAGTCGCCGTACAATTGTTGGAACTTCTGAAGACGTTAAGATTGAGATAAACATAACCTCAGCCTTGTTAAAGATGTATTAACTAGACGGTTTTGACGACAACATTAAGTATACATGTGAAAGGGAGATTGTTTCTCAATGGTAGTCTGCTTCAGAACTATTAACACACTACGGCTTTTGTCGGTCGGTCGATCGTTCACTACATTTTGGGAAGCTATCTGGAATAATTTTTGTTTGTTTAAACTATGGCGTTAGCTGCAAGCAGCTCCTCCTTCCGACCCATGTGTTATTGTTCGATATCTAACGAGACGCGTGAAAATGAATCCAGCCTCTCTCTTGGAGCACCCCTGAGCGAGTGACTCGCTGCCTGTCTGGAGTGGAGTATTAACATGAGGCACTCGCTGTTGTTGACATTAGCTGCACTATGGGTCAGCTCGGGTCTGTGTGTCGCTGGAACTAGGTCGACTTTGAGAGGATGCGACAATGCTAAGGTAGTTACCTTTCTTATCCTTTTTTATCGTGACAATGGCAAGGTGACTGGCCATATCACTTTTATTGCTATTAACTAAATGCAATAAATATTTTGACTTGATTATTGTGTAGAACCCTAATCTAATATTTGTGCCAAACGTTGTGTGTGTGTATTTGTATCTGTGTAACAGTTCTTAATAAAGAAGGATCTGCCCCCGTCTTTTGAAATGTGGAACTGTCCCTTGTCACCTTGGCCAGAGTCCACGCAGGTAACCATGGTGATCTAGAACTATCTTCATCTCACGTGAAACGTTGTATATGTGAATGTGAGCAAGCTGTCTAAGCTATGGATTCTCCCATGCTGTCTGTATACGTGAATGGTCTGGGAATGCTCTCTAATGTCAATTAAGAGTCAAGTAGATTATATTGATTGAGCTAGTTCTAGACCTTATTGTCTCAGTTAAAGTCAATGTATTGATTTTGTGTGTGAACTAAAAAGTGATAACTCGTTACAAAGAAAGTGTAAATAAAACAGTGTGTTTCTGTGTTCTTTACAGCAGCAGCCTAATATTGACACACAACATCATATGTTGGTAAGTAAACACAATACACAAACAACAACAAACTTTAGAAAACCACGACAATAAGTGTTTTAGATTATTCATGGACTACTGTGGCTTGAATATTCTGTTTGAATTCAATATCAGTTTGATAGTGTCCATATGAATTATTGTCGATATTAGTAGTATAGTATTGATATTCACGTTGCGATGTCAACATTCAAAAGATATTGGTGTGGTGGCCTAGTGAGTGGTACTTACATGGTGACCAAAAAGGTCATGAATTCAAATCCCACCTGGGAACACCACCACTAGTGTGCCCTTGAGCAAGGCACTTAACCCTATTTTGCTCCAGGGGGATTGTCTCTGTAATCACATTGTATGGCGCTTTGGATAAAAGCGTCTGCTAAACGACGAAAATATTAATGCAACAGTGATATGTTGATCTGTGATGCTGCTAGGCCACATTCCATGTTAACCGCTCATATGCCTCCCCTCAGCCAGCCAAACCAGTATGCATGGACACACCCATCAGCTACAACGTCACTGTTCCCAGCAGGTAGGCATATGCCACGGGGGGGTTCGTGCAAACATACACGATTTGTCTTAAGACCTTTCAAGATACGTGACAACTAGCTTCTCCTTTATTACCCTCCATTATCTATCTTCTTCTCCTTCTCTCTCTTTCTCTTTACTTTCCTTCTGTAACTTTCTCCTCCCAACCACGTCTCTCGCTCTCTCTATTTCTCTCACACACACACACACTCCTTTTCTTTCTCCCGCTCTTTCTTATCCCTCCTTATCTTCCTCTCTCTCTACCGCTCCCACACTAATCTCCCTCTCTCTATTATCCCTTTCTCCCTCTCCTTACCCTTTTACCCTTTTTCTCGCCTATCCCTCCATATCTTCAATCGCTTACTTCACTCTTTTCACACACGTTGTGTTGTGCATACAGTTATATCTTGTATGTGTTTGTGATTGTGTGTGTATAAATGTGTACATGTTTGTGTACCTGTGTGTGTACGTGTGTGTGTGTTGCAGTGGGCCATACAGACCACTAGGGGCACAGAGTGGAGAGTACCTTTACTGCCCTCCTCAGCGATGGCTTAACAATCTGAAGGTAGAACACTAACCCCTTATTCACACACTCTAGTTAGTTTTACAACTAGATTTTTATTATACTTTTTTTTAAAATAAAAGTCTGTCATAAACGTGTGTGTGTGTGTGTGTGTGTGTGTGTGTGTGATCAGCACGGGGCCACAGTGTTGCTCTACCACCCCTGCACACCTCTGCGTCAGCGTGTGCGTCTGTCATTCCTAACTCGCTCTTGTCTCTCTGATTACGTCATAACCTCCTACCCCGACCTCAGCCCACGTAGGGTAAGTCACCATTATAATTCTTTGCACTTTTGTTCTTTTTATTCTACTTTTGGACTATAATTATTTGTAATTCTTGTGGACTGTAAAATAATCTATCACTGTTGAAAAGTAAAAAGAAAAAAAAAAGGTAATTTGAAAATCATGTATTTATCATCTATATGTGAGGATAGGTTTGTGCACTAATTATTTTCACCTTATCTCTCCTATTTCTACATTTCTACATTTTTACCTTGCCTTATCTTACCTTTGTAGCCATTAGCGTTCGTTTCCTGGGGTCGGACTCTGGAGCTCTCTACTTTGACGTCCTCGGACGTCTGTGATTGGTTGGAGGCAACCGCGATTGAGAGTAACCATGGCGACGTGGGCAGAACCAGGAAGTATAATCTGTTATTAATCCATCCTGCAAGACAACACCAAAACAAACAAGTGGAGGGTTCACACCTGCACCTTCCAAACATTCCCAAACAGGTCAGACAAAAAAAAAAAAAAAAACACAATGGGAGGGTGTGAGAGGGGAAATCTAAGTGTTTTTCAAAGTTTGTTTTACCTGTTTTTACCTTTAGAATCTGTTTTAATTGATTTTACATTGACAAAGACCTACTGTCACTTCTTTGTTTCCCTGCAGTCTATAAGGCACTGCTGTGAGCAGATCTTAGCGGCGTTCCGGGACGAAATCCTGGAGGAAGAAACAGAACGGAAGGAGAGATCGTCAGAGAAAGTCCGAAGGAGGAGAAAAGCTGTTGATGGAACGATAGAAGAAGAGGTGGAGAGAGAGAAAAGGAAGACTGTACGGGAGAAACAACTAGATGACATCATTGAGCTCCAACAATCCCCCGGAGGAGTCCGAAACCAGACAGAACCAGATAATAGCCAAAGTCATATTCTTCCTCCTCAACCTGGGCCCGCTAACAGAACCAGGGAACCGTCCGTAACTGAACCTCCATCAGAGCCCATCGGCTCTGGGCCCACAGCCACACCTGTAACACACGACCAGAACCCTACTCACGGACCTGAAAACCAGAAACAGGATCTTACCTCCAAGTCCATTCTCACGCCAACTCAGGCCCCTCTTTCTACACGAGCACCCCAGGAACAGGTGACTACAACGGGGCATGACCCGACGGGCCCTGGGCTTACAAGGGACTCACCAGGACCTGAAGGACCAGATTATCTTAGAGCCACAGTCAAACAGCCAAACCAGAAACCCACACCCAGCCCTGTGTATTCAAAGGCCTCTCAAGCTTTACAGATTAAAGCAGCACCTGATGAACAGAACGCAACAGAGGAGAAGAAAAAGATGGAGGGAGAGAGAGAGAAAGAAAAAGACTCAGACAGACAGAACACCATGATTAGGAAG
>JAVQIZ010005455.1:0-12353 GCA_036023535.2 Galaxias brevipinnis
TCCTCCCCTCCCCTCCCCTCCACTCCTCTCCTCTCCTAGTCCATGTGGTGCCCACAGGGACCCGGCAGCAACGTAATGCCAAGTGACAGCATGCCTCCCTGTTCACTTCACACACACACACACACGAACACACACACACGGACACACACACACGGACACACACACACACACACACACACACACGGACACACACACACACACACACACACACACACACACGGACACACACACACACACACACACACACAGCGATGCAACTGACAACATGCCTGACACACAGCCTTCGGCCTAGTGTGATTTAGCCATAGAGTCCATTGGCTAATGGCCGCACCCTGCCTTTGAAGAGAGGCGGTCAGACAAAGAAAGGGAGAGAGAGAGAGAGAGAGAGAGAGAGAGAGAGAGAGAGAGAGAGAGAGAGAGAGAGAGAGAGACCCTTGCGTGCGTCGAGCCTAATGTGTGCTCACTGGAGATGAAAAGGTTATCTCATCTCCAGCTGCTTTCAGAGCTCTGATTAAACAATTTAACGCCGTGCGCAATAAGATCACCCAATAAAAATGGAATACAGGCATGGGGCTGAGGGAGGGAGGGGGGGGAGGGGCGGGGGTGATGGTGTGAGGAATATTGTTCATGCACGGCTGTAGGGACCTAATGGGGTCTGATGGGGCTGGGGAGGCGGACGCCTGGGAGGAGCATGCGGCTCAGTACCAGAGGCGTCTGTCTCATTGGCTTGGACTGGCTCCCGGAGCGAGAGCTCCCTCCCCACAGGGCTGAGGAGAGAGGCTGTGAGGAGCGCCGGGAAACATCCCCCGAGGCAGCCCCACTGCACGGATGCTTCCCAGCTGGAGGCAGAGTGCAGACGTGTGTGTGTGTGTGTGTGTGTGTGTGTGTGTGTGTGTGTGTCTTCCCACACCCTGAGCCGGCGCCCTGGGCGTGCTAGCGGGACAACACGGCTAGCGAGCGGCTCCTTCCTTCTCCTCCAGATGTTCCCGGGCCCCTCGGCTACAAAGCCCCAGCATCGCCCCGATTTTCCGCTAAACCTGCTGCCCTGAAAGAAGGAGGAGGGGGGAGGAGGGGGGAACGGGGGAGCCAAAACCCCCCTTAGCCATCACGTCAAAAAAAACTAAAAAAACCCAACTTCCTCTCTACTTCCCTAAACGCTTTTAGTGGTTCCTTTAATCTTTTAAGCTCTGGGGGGGGGGGGGCTAATGCGGCAGTACTCTGTCGAATGTAACACAGCCCCTTACATAATCACACCGGGGCAAAGGGGGCGTGGAAGGAGAGGCAGCAGAGAAAATGGAGGGATTTGCTTCAGACGCGCCAGAGGAGCTGCTCCACCGCACCGCACCACGTCTCCTCTCCCTGCACTCCGGAGCCTCCCGCTAACCCTTCCCGGCTGGTGATCGGCGAGGGCTGGCGGCGTTGGGAGAGTGGCCCCGCCGTGGCCAGGCGGCAGGCCGTGATTGGAGCAGAGCGCGCGCGCGGAGGAGGCCTCAGACTCACACCACCATCCCTGGTGTTCTCCTGCTCTCTCCTTTTGTCGTGGCTCTGGCCGCACGCTGAGGGGAGACGTGGTGGCACGGCACGCGGCTGCTCTCCTCTCCTCTCTCCTCTCCTCTCCTCTCCTCTCCTCTCTCTCCCCGGGCGCTGGTGGCCAGCCAACGGAACAAAGGGGAGCATTTCCCAGCCTGACACAGATGTTAACGCTGGAGCCGAGGCGATGTGAAGGCCTGATAAAACACAAGAGCCTGAGCACTATTCACCAAAAAGGCAAAATAAACACACGCATACACACACACACACTCGACCAGACCCAGGAAATTGGGTTAGCCCCCACAGAACATAACCTAGGGTCTCCTTCAGCTCGGAGGTCGTCAGGTCTTTAGCCCGGAGTGTCAGGCAGTGTGTTGGACGGCCTGAGAGGACCAGAGGACAGACAAACAGACAGACCTGGTGCTTAGCTAGCCGGCTGCTCAGTGCTGCCACCAGAGTCTGTCTGTCTGTCTGTCTGGGGTGAGCCCTCTCACAGTCAGCAGAGCACAGCCTCACAGTGAGGGGAGGGACCTCCTGTCTCGGTACGTTACACTGGTGGGGGAAGAGCCCTCACTCCCCTCGCACAGATTTTACAATGTGTATATTGTGAAAGGGAGATAGTGTTAGACAAGCTCCAACACTAATAACTAACTATGCCTGGCTTGTTCTGTGTGTGTGTGTGTGTGTGTGTGTGTGTGTGTGTGTGTGTGTGTGTGCCAATGTGCTTAAGTGGGTGTTCAAAAGAGGGAACACAGGGCAAATGGAGTGTAAGAGATGGAGGCTGGCCCTGACTCTGATGAACTGAGTGCACTTGTCAACAGCCCTCTCTCTCCCTCCCTCTCTCCCTCCCTCCCTCCCTCCCTCCTGCCCTCCCTCCGTCCACACACACACAAACACACAGCAACATAAACATCTCTGGGAGAGCCTTCCAAGAAAGGGAAGGTCAGGTTAGGATACTACAACTATCCCAAAACAGACGAGGATCCAGCTGTGATTAGAGCCACTTCCCCCATGGCTGTCCAGACCGCTGTGGGTGGATCCTCCACATGCAGGATGATGTGTCTGTGTTTGTGTAGAGCAGCAGTGACTGGGGCTGTAGGTCCTCCACATGCAGGGTGATGTGTCTGTGTTTGTGTAGAGCAGCAGCGACCGGGGCTGTGGGATGCTGTTAATACACAGACACATCAGCCCCATTGGCCTCCTCCACTCATCACAAACTT
Organism: Galaxias brevipinnis; assembly: GCA_036023535.2. Taxonomy (NCBI): domain Eukaryota; kingdom Metazoa; phylum Chordata; class Actinopteri; order Galaxiiformes; family Galaxiidae; genus Galaxias; species Galaxias brevipinnis. The sequence goes on from JAVQIZ010005455.1 coordinate 2,751, forward strand.
AGCTCAGTAGGCAGACACACAGAAAGGTCACACACACGCACGTGCACACACACGAACGCACGCACGCACGCACGCACGCACACACACACACACACACACACATACTCACACAGCCTCCCGGACAAGCAGAGTCACAGTCTTCCTTTGGAACTCATTTCTCGATACTTATCAGAGGGAGACTTGGACCAGGGGGCACAGGAGAGGAGGCACAAAGAAGGAGGGGAAATAACTCCCCGATCCAATGACTTTCAGACGGCAGGGGCCCGCTGCCAGACCCCCCTCCTCCTCCTCCCCCTCCCCATGTCTTTGCACGCACACCTCTGCTCCCCGCACACGGGACGGGGCCCCGGGGCCCAGCTGGGGCCGTCCGGACCGGGAGAGGGAATCACACGAGAGCAGGAAGGGGAGATAAACGCAGCCTAATTACTCACAGGCCAGACAGGGAGAGATAGGAGGGGGGAGGGAGGAGGGTGGAGGATGGAGAGGAGGATGGATTCTGCCTCGGCTCCGGTGGGGAGGCTTCGCGTGTGCACCCGGGACCCGCCGCCCAGAACTCCCAAATCACAACCAGAGAGGGACGGAGGGAGGGGAGGGAGGGATGGAGGGAGGGAGGCGGAAGAGTGTGAGCGGTAAACAGCCGGTGGTGAGTCAGGCTCTGCTCTGCACAGCAGGCCTCCGACTGTTGACACAGAGACAGCGAGTGAGGCCACACAGGCACGGCCTGTTTGACAGCTGGAGCACCCAGCCCCTTTCCGCGGCACACCTCCAGGCTGAGCACGCCGGCTGGGCCGCACACCCACCACGTCCCACACATACACACACGGGAGTCCACTTAGCTTAGCTTACGTCAGTAAGGAGAGTTCTGATAGAAACAAGGCTGCAGTTAAGAAAAGCAACAGTTTCTCTTACCAGCATGTGAGGGAGTCCAGCTCTTGACAAGTTAGGCAATATACTTCAATTCTATATACTTCAATTGGTAATGTATACAATAATACTATGTCTATAATAATACTAAGGTATACAACAAGGTGGAACCACAAACAGTCAGTCAGTCTGTAGTGGACCAAAGTAGCCAGTATAAGCTTTAGTCTGCTCTTAATGGTACATTTTACATGCCTAGCGTCCTCTGGCAGCGTTATGCAGTGTTAGCGTTTCCTACGGAGCGAAGGCCACACGCTGCCGCAGACCGAACAGGCTCAAAGTCCTTCACGTGTCCGCTGCTGACCTCCGGACGACCGCACGGCTGCACGCTGACCCCGGCCTCTCCCTGGTGACACGATGACTGAATCAGCCATGATGACCTCAGAGCAATAACACTAATGATTCTACAGAGAGAGGGGAGTGGGGGGAAGGACACGTGTTCGCTGGGCCGTCCATTAACGCTAACCCCCACCAGGGCTCCTCTGGGGGGAGTGGCCCCATGTAAAAAGCCCTGGCTACGTGCACGGAGAGAGAGAGAGACTGCATCCCATTAGCAGAGGCGCGGTGGGGCCGCGGCGGCCATTAGGACAGGTGGGCGGGAGGTGGGGCCCTGTGTTAGCCAGGGGGGAAGAGGACCACTGTATCGATCGCAACCCCTGAACTACACGTACAACACTGACGGGAAGAAGACAAAAAGAGAGGGAGGGGGGGGAGAAGAAACGAGAGAGAGACGGAGTGCAGGAGGGAGGGGCGCTGAGGAGAGGGTGATGCGCGCTCAAAGCGGAGGGTGAGGACGAACAAGAGCGAGGGATGAGCAAGCCCTCCGACTCCGCATCACTCAGACACACACACACACAAACGTACACATACACACACACACACACACACACACACACACACACACACACACCACAGCCCCTGCTGCCCAGCTTGTGTTTGGCGAACATTCCTTCTGACAGTCTGGTGTGGTGTGTATTGTGTAGCTGGAGGGGAATGGCTGGTCTCCGTGGAGACATGTGCATGGAGGCAGTGGGAGAGCATCAAAGCTGCTTGGTCCAAACTGTAAACGGGTCAAGCCACGGAGACAGCAGAGACCCCCCCCTTCCCCCCCTCCAGCCGGCGTATGGCACCGCCATGATCCACAGCCCACTATACTGTCCTACGGAAACTAGGATTATTGGTCTGGGTCAACCTCTGCACAAACCAAGAAAGAAGCTTCACTTTCAATCGTAATGATGGCTGCTTTGAGCTCTTTACGTGAATAAATGTGTTTGAACTTTTCAAATTAAATTCTTTACCGATCACAAGCATAATGCTTGACGCAACAAAGTCAGTTTAACATGTTAGGTTTTCAGATGTTACGTTTCAGATCAGTTTAACATGTTAGGTTTTCAGATGTTACATTTTCAGATCAGCTCAACATGTGAAATCTCATTAGCTCATATGCAATGAGGTCTATAATAAGTATACTGATTCATGATACTGGATGAACATCTGATGTTGTGAATATGCCTGAACATAGGCTAAAAGGATGTTTAACTGGGATCCCTCTAATGAATACCCCTGGGCCAGTCAGGCAAAGTGTTTATCTAACACTCAACTATCATTTCATTTTCTAAATAGATTACGTTGCAATATTCTGGATATTAAAAGTGAACTGTTTCTCATGTAGAAAGACCAATGGTCTGTAGTAGGGCTGGGCAATATGGTCTATAAATAATATTGCAATATTTTTAGGCTGTATTGCGATACACAATATATCTCTCAATATTTTGATATCTCCTTTATAGCACTTACTAAATGCTCGATTTACCCCTTTGATGCATACAATCACACCAGTATGATGATTCTAGTAGTCCCTGCAATATATGTCCGCATTAAAACATTATTGTTCATATTCATTAGTGGTTTCTATTTGGAACATCTTCAAACTTGCATTCAAAAAGGGGAAAATCCCAACCAAGTTAAATTCAGCAAAACAGTTTTCTTTTTGTGTCTGTGAGCTGGCAGCTTCAAACATTACGTGACAAATGTATACTTGAATGTTTGGGATATAGTCATTTACTACGTCCCACGTAGAAGCCGCCGCCATACATCGAGCATATTCTAGATACAATATAGCCCACCCCTAGTTAGTAGACATATGGCACAAACCCAGATTAAGACTACATCCTACTAGAGAAAGAAGAAAGAACTATATGGCAGAACGATCTGTTATGCAAACCTCTGGTACAGTATGTCTGTAATGTACAACTCATCTGTTATGTACCAAAAAGTCAAACATCTCTTTGTGCACAAATACGTTCCATTACCACTATCCATTGAAACGGGCAGGTTTAGTAGTGCTTTAGAAGAGGACAGATTATGTTTGATTCGGGAGAAACTGAAAATGAGATCCATTTTCTGTTCTATTGTCCCTTGTATGAGGAAATGAGAAATGTTCTCTTTAGAGGAATGACCTCTATGGCTGATCATTTCTTCTGGCTTGATGATTATAAAAAACTCGGATTGTATTTTAAAAAGTTCCTTTTTTCATGGCAAACCACATTTGTAAAGCACGGTAGAGAAGAAAAAAAGACTTTGTATATTTGAGTCAGAGTTGCATATTAACCTCTGCATTCTGTCTCTACACATCATGCAAAACATATGTGAAGTGTCTTATAAGCCCATGAGGGCTGGGCACTTTGAGTGCATGACAATATGCTCAATACAAATCACACACACACACACACACAAACACACACACACACACACACACACACACACACAAACACACACGCAGTCCATCCATGTAGTACAGGCAGGCCTGTGTTGACGCTGACAGCGCTCCAGCATAGCAACAAGTCTCCTCCGCAGTGGTGTGTGGCGACAGGCGTGTCAGCGTGTGGTGTGTGTGTGACGGAGTTGACGTGGAGAGAGCAGAGCTCTGTTCCACCGAGCACCACCCTATCATGCCTAAAAAGCTGTACTTATTTTAGTATCATTAGCGCCAGGCAGCGCCTCAGTGCCTGAGAACATCACAGCAAATTGGTCCTGAGGCAGAACTGAACGAGAGAGAGAGAGAGAGAGAGAGAGAGAGAGAGAGAGAAAGAGAGAGAGACAAAGCACCAGAGCATGCAAACGTATAAATTCCATAGTTTGTCGTCTTCATACAATTAATTAGGAAGTCCACACGGCCAATGCAGAGCCGTGTTTACTTCCTGATTGCATCATTAATGGACGATTCAATAAAAACACTTTTACTCATCTCCACTAGGCTACAATAGCTCCCTGCCAGATATGGAAAAATGAGGGCCGTGTAGAGCGTCGTCAAACCTGTTCCCCAGCATTCTCCTGGTCTAGCAGCAGAGGGTGCCAAACACCACAACATCCCAGGACATAGCACACATTCCATTGGACTAACACCACTCCAGTGGACTCCAAGGCAGCAGACAGACACAGGAGGTGAAGAGGCTGCTGTGCTGCTGATGCGTTGGTCCCTGTCTCTTACTGTACATCTCCTAGTGGTGGAGGTGGTGCCGGAGAAAGGCCGCTATAGACATACTTCTGTCCCAGGAGAATTTTAGCCTGAAAGTAGTGCAAGGATAACTTTTTGACATAAACTTTGGGAAGAGAGCTTACACGCTCTGTTAGACTGAGAAACCTTGTTCAGGTGCTTTAGCGGCTTTAACTCATGAAAGAGAGATTGACTCTGGGAGAACACGGGAGACGGGCCCTTCTCTCTCTGCTGGCCACCAGGGCACCAGCGGCAAAACAGACCACACACACACACACACACACACAGTTTCACAACGTGGCTCTGGCATCTGGCATCTGGGGGAGGTCCTTTGAGTTGCTCGTAAACGTCTCCAAACACGGGACAACGTGGTGGAGAAAGATGGCAGCTGTAGTGAAGCCCAAAAGGGAGCCTGGCATCGACGATCCCACGAGATCATACTTGGAATCGTTTCCCGGGTGTCCCCTCCAAATGAAATGTTGATGTTTTTTCTTGATTTTTTTCCTCCGACATTTCAGAGGTTTTACGACAGCTCGTATTAATAGACGCTAACATTTCCAAACCACCAATCTGCCCAGTGAAGCGTTCATTTCCTGGCAGGAGAGGAGTTTTGATGGAGCTCCGCAGCCCTGCCACTTCCTCTCCCGGGGATCCCCTGGTCCTGTGTTGTACCTCGGCAAGGTTAGCTGATCAATACTGCATTTCAGTAGGTACGCTCCGGGAGGAAGGCTTGGCTGCAGCTGCTGCAGGAGGGAGGTGGGGGGGGTAGCCAAGTTTGAGCTGAAGGGCCAGACGTGTAGCTTTTCCCCCCTGCAACAGAGACCGCCTGGAGGTAAGACAGGGGGGGGTACGGGGGTGGGTGGGCTGGGGTGGGTTGTTTGAAAGGGCAGACAGCCAGCAGCGCAACGATCACGCAGAATAAGTGTAGCACAGAGTCGCGCTGATCTGCAGCTAGGATGATATACTGACAGCCACTGCTGCGGGCGGTTTAGTGCTGGGCTCATAATTGAGATTGTTTGGATAGTGATTTGGCTGGAGTCTGGCTCCCCAAAAAAAATGTGTCTCCCACCGCCAAAATGGAATAGGCTCTGTGCGTATATTATAAAGAGTCTGTCATAACAGCTTGTTGAGTCGACCATGAAATGGATACAGCAGTCAATCATAATGACGGGCCTCGCTCGACGCGGCGGGAGGAAATGATCTCACACTGTGGCCGTCGCTGTTGTGCAACGCGCTCTCGTGAACAGCCCCGGCCAGAAGAGTTACACGACCGGGGGTTGCAATCACAACAACCGTGGCTGTGCCTCAAATGATCCGATGGAGTTAGCTCGCTGACGTCTCCTTGTGTGTTTGTTCAGCTGACGCCCAGTCTCTACACTAACACTAACACTCCTCAGTGACATCCAACAGCCTGGGGAGTGTGGCTCAGGGGGAACGGGGAGCCGGTCTGAGCGCTGTGGGCCACCGGCTCCTCCACGCGGTACCAGCTCCCTGAGCTCAGATCTCCCCTGACAGGCGGTGTCGGCGGGGGGACAGGGGGCCAGATCACTCCCTATCAGCCGGGACGTCCTCTGGAGGCCCGGGGGATGAGAGACTCACATCTCCCTTCACCTCCGCCGGCGGGGGGGAACCAAAGGCAGAGACGGCTTGCCTTGAGCCTGACGACGATGGACGCCTTGTCGGGGTGCGGTGGCATTCAAAGGCTATGCAAACGACACACTGCAGGCAGAGGGATATGGTGCTGCTGCTGCTGCTGCTCTGACTAGCTGGTGTGTGGGGCTGGAAGTCAGAAAACGGTGTCCACTGTTGCAGCTGGATGGAGGGGGGACAGTAAAACAAGAACACTCCCCAGGGCTGCTACCGCCACTGGACTTTGTCTTATCTCAGTCTTTACACTCCCCAATAAACTGTGTGTGTGTGTATGTGTGTGTGTGTGTGCAGTGAGCGCACAGGCAGGCACCGGGCGAGGGATTTGGGCCGCCTCAGACGGCACGGCAGTAGGCAAAGCACCTGACAGCACTTGGCAAATCCGGTGTGGGAAAGCTTAGGCCTAATCTGGGAACAATGGGCGGTGACAAACGGCACAGCACTAGAGTCAAAGCACCAGCATCTCCCCCCTTCAGGTTCTGCACACGCACACATGTACACACACACACACACACGCACACACACACACACGCGCACACACACACACACACACACACACACACACACACACGCACACACACGCACACACGCGCACACACACGCAACCATACACGGCACAGACAACTGACACACACATACACACGACCTACACGGCACAGACACATGACTCACACACACACAAACACCCACACACACACACCCACACACGCCACTGGGACAGCCATCTGTTTAATGACCAAACAATAGGTGTCAAATCTGGTGGCAGTCCGCCCCCCCACAACACGGCTTTGTGTTCGGTAGGGACATGACGTGTTTGTCAGCAGCAGATAGGCCGGCCCACGATCCCATTACAGCCAATGAGCCTGTGGAGACGGCCCGTAGCAACGACCCCCGTGGTCCTGAGGAGGCCTGTTGGGGCCTGACGCGGGCCACGTCCTTACAACACTGTATTATTACGCTCCATTTGAAAAACAACACTACCCACCACCCCCTCCCCCCTCACTGCAGAGCGGGAGCGGGAGAAGACGAGAGAGGGAGGGCAAAAAGGAGCGTTCTGCATGGGAAAATGAATTAGAGAGGGCGGTAATGGTGTTATCATAGGAGCGGAAACCAAGCGGAGAGGCTGGGAGGCAGTGGGGAGGGTGATCTGATGAAACGGGAGCACAGATAAGGACATTTCCAGGAAAGGCTCGGCGTGGCACACACAGGAGCTTCCAGGGAAGGCTGGAGCCTGCCAGTGGTCCACACGTTCAGTCATGTCAAATGGCCATCCACCAGTCCATCCATCCTTCCCTCCCTCCCTCCCTCCCTCCCTCCCTCCCTTCCTGCCTCCCTCCCTCTCTCTCTCTCTCTCTCTCTCTCTCTAAAAGCAAGGCCCCTGTTTCCTGCCTCTTGGCAAAGACCACTCTGGCGTAGTGAGTCATGTTGAAGCTGCTGGCTGGATGTAGTCTGGGCTTGTGCTGAGCCGAGCCGAGCCGAGCCGAGCCAGACTGTCCGGCGGGCTAAGCTGGACGGCTGCAGAGCGGGAGCTGCAATCCCAGACAGCGGAGGTAGCACAGTGGGGTTTTCCCAGGCCCCTCTGTGTTAGGACCACGGCCGTTCCACAGTGTCTTCCCTTGTGTCTCCGTATGCTAGCCCTCTCCTTCTGTGCTCCCTGCTGGTCTCTCTGCGTTGCTGCCTCTTCGTGGTAGTAATCCTCTAGTTCAAACCTCTAGTTAACGTTCCCGTTCTTCTTTTTCATCGGGCTCGGGGTCATTCCTCGTCTGCCGGCCTGTCATTCCAGCCTGGCCCCCGCCATTCACCCTCGCTTCCCACCTCCCAGCCTCCCACCACTACAAACCTCCATCTTATCTCCCGGGTCCGTTCTGCACACCGTGTCTCTCTTACATCCTCACGGCTGTAGGCTACAGTGGAAGTCACATTCCCTTTGCTTGAGACTCCATTTTCCATTAAAAGTCCGGCTAAGCCTCTTCCATTGAGCCCATGTCTTTCCAGTGCTACATTCTTGCAATAAAACCTGTCGCTTTCCCAGTAAGAGTTAAACAATTACAAAGAGAAAGGCCAAAGGTAGTGCATTTTACATCCTTTGTAGCACATACCCAGCTTGCTGTGTGTCATCTAAGAAACATCAGAGTCTTCACTGGCTATTCTTGAGCAGACAAGCTTTAGCCCACAGAGTCACGTTTGCGAGCAAGCTCAAACTTGGAGGTTATTCAATTAAAATGCATTTGAGGGGAAAAGCAGCACAATGAAACTATAACAGTTGGACAAACAGAGAAGGATAAAAATCGCAAATTGAGAGTACAGACGAAATAAATTAGCAGGCTAACAGGCTTTCATGTTGGCTCAATTTAGAATTCAGGAAGTCTTTATTAAATTTACAGTGGCACATGGAATATGATCCAAGCGAGATTAGCTGATTTTTTTATAACCCCAGGCCTCCTACAAGCCTTAATCATTCTAGGAACATGAGCTATTTTAAGATGGTTAAACTACTCACACAGAGATAATAGAGTCAACACTCAATGGGAAGGGTGCTTTAATAGGCAGCAAAGCCGCGCGCAGAGGAGCCGTTATCGTGGAGCCCACTGCTTTTCTGCCCAAGACACGCCCCTCAAGCGCTAGGATTGGCCAGGTGTCCTTGATTGCGCGAGTGTTTATTAACAGGTTGCAAATCTTTTTATGCTGTCCATAGGTACGCTTCGTTTTTCATACAACAGTAAGGTTAAGGTTAGGATTGACATTAGGAATAGGCATAACAAATCTAAATTGCCTGCACAAGGATTCGAATGCGCATGCATGGGCGCCTGGCCCATCATGGCGCTTGAGGGGCGTGTCTTGGGCCAGAAAGCAGTAGGCTCCGTAATAACGCGTAAAGGAGTCTTTAAACTCTCAAAGTACACCGGAACAGAATTGTAGAAGTTGCCAAATGCTCTTTTATTTGCATTTGTTGCCACATTTTGGCACAGCGTACGGGCTGTATGGAGAAATAATTCTGTTCCCATTTCCCAGCCGAGTTATTTCTTTATTAATGACATATGGAACAGGCAGCAGCCAAGAACAGGCACTGCCCCCTCGCCCCCAACTACTCCCCACAACATGAATGAGTCAGAAAGAAGCCTGTCTGTCTGAGTGCAGCCTGTCTGTCTGTCTGTCTGTCTGTCTGTCTGTCTGAGTGCAGCCTGTCTGTCTGTCTGTCTGAGTGCAGCCTGTCTGTCTGTCTGTCTGTCTGTCTGAGTGCAGCCTGTCTGTCTGTCTGTCTGAGTGCAGCCTGTCTGTCTGTCTGTCTGTCTGAGTGCAGCCTGTCTGTCTGTCTGTCTGAGTGCAGCCTGTCTGCCTGTCTGTCTGAGTGCAGCCTGTCTGTCTGTCTGTCTGAGTGCAGCCTGTCTGCCTGTCTGTCTGAGTGCAGCCTGTCTGTCTGTCTGCCTGTCTGTCTCTCTGTCTGTCTGTCTCTCTGAGTGCAGCCTGTCTGTCTGTCTGTCTGTCTGTCTCTCTGTCTGTCTGTCTCTCTGAGTGCAGCCTGTCTGTCTGTCTGTCTG
>JAVQIZ010005508.1:0-11376 GCA_036023535.2 Galaxias brevipinnis
TTACTTGTTCTGAAATCTGGGCCATGTGAGTAATCTGATGTGGAGTTAACCCCGATCTTGCAACGCCACATATTTGTCCCGAGTCGACTAACACGTTTCACAGACACGCACACGCACACATACCTACTTAACACTCCTTTGGGGGCATATGACTGGACACCCCCATTGCGGGGACACCCCTTTGTAGATGGTTTAGAGAAATACTAACAACTGTAATTTATTACTTGGCAAGCATATATGTTGAAAATCACTTCAGATTTGAGATAAAAGCATTTTTTAAACAACTTGACTCTTGACCTGCAGTTTGGGGACATGTATTTTATAAGCCACTTTTGGGGTCATTGCTAATGCTAAAGCTAATACACACACACACACTTAAATAAACTACTTTTGGGACTTCGTGAATTCCATTAGGGGACATCTGCATTACATTAATTAACCCAACAAGAACAGATTTTCTGTTAAACATTTTCAGTAATTGCTCTTAAAAGGAACACCACCAAAACAAATATGGTGACCCATCACTAATCTTTTAAAAGGTCAACTATTATTCAATGGAAAACGGAACTCCACTCAGAAGAATGACTGATAGTAGTCACTGAACATGTTTGGAAAAGGCAAAACAAATACTGAAATGTAAAGACAGACATTGTCAGAAAGGTTTGTTAGTGGTGACTGAAATTTCAAGCACGGAAGTGCTTCAATATCAATGAGAATTATTTGCAGACAAGCATGAACGTTCAGGAATGTGGCTTGAAGGTATTATACTGTATTTAGCTGTTTAAGCAATGCCAGTTCCCCATTGGCCTGCTGCCAGCACCACATTAACCTTTTTATGTCAGTTCAGAATAAAATAAACTACTGAGCTAATCTGTAACAAGGACGCAATTGTTTGGTTGATCTTCAGTTGTTTTGTAAACAGAGACATGGTGTTTCAATAGCTACCTACTCTTATATTGGTATGTTTTTCCCTGGCCAGGGATAACCCTGCTTAGCCCAGTTTTGGGAATGTCACAATTAAACACCTGTTGGGTTTGAACATCACGCAACATTAAAAAGAACAAACATTCCACTTCCTTTATATAAGGTTTTGCAATTAATGGCTTATTAGAATGGAGTATTAGAATGCATGCTTCATTCGACCTGACGATCAACATTAGCTTTTACTAAGAAACAAAACAAAAAGGCACAAATGTATTTTCTCAGTGACAAATTTATGTTTCCGTTTAGGCATTCAAAGACAAACAGTCCTCCCATACAGACAACTTGTTTAGCAAATGGCAGTCACATTCTATTATCAAAATGTTAGGCCTATAAATGATTATACCTATACAATTTTTTGTAAACAGAAATACCCTACCACATCACAAACTAAGATTTTGACATAGGCTCCTTCCGTGTTGTTTCTCGTGGGGAAATTGTCACAAAGTAGACAGCATTTGCTTGAGCGTGATACCCATACTTGAGCCATTGACAGCAAACATTCTTCCTACTACGTCACCTTTATGTCACCAACTTTCCCAGCAGAAGCAACCTGCTCCTTCCCTATTGAAAAGCTCATAGGCTTCCCAGCAATCATGAGCATTTGACAAAATAATTCAGCCTTATTTCTATGTTATCGTGTCATATGATCAAATAAATAACAAAATTTTACCATAACATCCACAAGGCCATTGCTATTCAGTTTACACATCAATGTTTAAAATAATCGAACTAAGCTATAATTTGGGAAAAGGTTGTCATTAGTAGTATTATGGCATGTTAAAAAGAGAACCTTTAAAAAACCAACCAGCCCGTAGTACATCGAAAATACACTTCACACTAACAAGAATTCACATATTCTGACAAATTTGCCATTGATTCGTTAGATTACCTTCATCAAACAAGAAGACTTTTTTTTTAGTGTGGTGATTCTGTTCCTTACAAAATTTTTTACACCAGTCCACGTTCTATCTCTAAGATGGTATGGTTCTGCTTGGAGACAACGAAGACAGTCGGTCTTTTGGGGCACCCGACACGTCTGGATAAATCTTATCATGTGTCGCTCAACTGCGTTGACCTCAGCATCTTCCCACTTACGCTTGGACTTGTTAGAAGAGCCTGTGAAGACAATAAATAATTAACATCTTTAGACAAGGGCTACGATGACAATTTCAAGAAATTGTGCTGAAAAGCATATTTAGGACATTAAGTATGGGGGGTTCGGGGGTTGATCATCACCATCATCTCATTCTCTACGGAGAGGCACATGGTGAAGCTGGACAAAACTAAATGAGTGCTTACTCTGATTTACATTGTATACTTTGTTGACTCATTCAAAATTAGTCATAAGAATGTTCTATTAGTTCAATTGAGACATGCGAGTGTAGCGTCTCGGAAATATAAGCGTTTAATAGACAAAATAATTGTAGGGTCTTAAGTGTCATACGATCAAACAAAAAACAACACTGTCTACCTTTAAAGGGGAACTGAAATTATCAAATAAGTTCCAGATGCTGTTTTGCATACATATATTATAACATTTTGTACTCTTAAAATGTTTAATAAAAGTCCAAGGATGACAATATTAATATAATATACAATCAAACAAACAGGAAGGAAGGCTCTCATTCAACCAGAGTGGGAGGTAGTTCTGAGGTTGGAGCAGCAGATTTGGTACTAGATGTTTGCCAGTTTATTCCCAGAGCCAAATATATAGCCAAGAATATAAAATGTATTTATAACATTGTGGCAAGCTATGAGCAGACAATCATAAGGTTGCTAATCATTACAGAAGCCTACTGTTGTGCTCTTGAGCAATGCTACTCACTGCTTACAGTGGCAAGAAAAAGTAAGTGAACCTTTTGGAATGACCTGCATTTATGTATAAATGTGTCTTAAAATATGGTCTGATCTTCATCTGAGTTACAATAAGGAACAAACACAATCAGTTTTAACTAATCACACAGATTACTATATTGTTCTTGTCCATATTGAATACATCATTCCAACATTAGGTTGGAAAAAATACGTGAATCCCTAGACTTAAGCTAATTGGAATCAGGAGTTTGCAAACCTGGAGCCCAAAGTTAAATAAGATTGGAGGTGTGGTTTGAGCTGCTTTAACTTGTAAAAAATATCACTAACATTATGAGTTTGCTAATTGGAAGCATCTGCAGACTTGAACCATGCCTCGCAAAAAAGAGATCGACAACCTACATTTAACAAGGGAGCCGGTTTTATCAATTGATTTGGCTTACCCATCAATTGACAGGTGTGACATGTTTTAATGTACGTAGATATGTCCCGCTTCAACTATGGCCAGAAAAAATAGCCCATAATTCTGTCAAATGTCTTCATAACTCCGTGATGCCCCACCCCATCATGAGAGGTTTGCAGAATTGCCTTGCGATACCTTTCCGGTAGCAAAATCGTTGATAACCCTTTCTCCCGTTCTGAAACCTCTGCCTACACACTTCAGCGACTAATTCATAAGCCTTCACAGCCCCATAAGTTTAACAGTCCCATTGTACTGAGTGCCGAATAAGCCCCTTGTGCCTTCCTAGTCAAAACACACAATAACAGCAACGTGCAATCCTCATCTGACCAGCCTCTAGTTTCCGCTACCTGTTCAAACAAGGGAAAAAAATATATCATATATATCCGCATCATTTTCATAAAATTTAGGAATTAGACATACATTTCTCCCTATATCCAAATCTGACTGCCTTTCCGACGCAGATAAACCCGACAAAAAAAGCATGTCCTCCCCAACCAAGTTTAACCTTTTCTGCTCTACCTTCAATCTAGCCAACTCTGTTCTATGCTCAGGTTTTTCCACAGCCACCTCATGCTCTAATCTCAACATCAACAATTCCTTCTGCTGTTCAAAACTCCAATCCTTGAGACCCCTGTGAAGGACTGCCCTCCACTGTCAGAACTCCAGCCATAACCAGTTCTGCTACCATACTGGCACTCAACCTAGGCTTTAGCTCTTGACTATCCACCACAACGCCATAATGCTCTGTGGTTTTTAACATTTCCTCCTTGTTGCACCTATCCAAAAAACGCTCTGACAGACATTTCACAAATCTGTCTACGTTATCAGACATTGATGAAATGGTTGTATGTGGGAAAATTTAAATAACCAAATCTACCAGTCTAATGTGCTGCTTTCGCAGCTATAGAACCATCCCCAGCCCTACCTCATCTAGCCAACCTACCTAACTAGCTTCCGACTCAGCCCTAGTCTTCACGCAATTATTTGCAGGGGGTACTAATGCACTGACTCCTTCAGAGACAGAAATCAACTGATCACCCAGCCGCTCTTGACTCAAAGGAAGTGCTCCTGAGGCAGTTTAATACAAAAACTGTCTACCCGCTTTCATTGCCACACTACCGAACCACATCCAGGCTGTTCTCCTATTGAGAACAGGCCTCTTAACCTTCTTGTGGAACCACATCCCCTGTGTAGGTTATTTCAGCCCATAAAAAACGCAGCACATATCAAATCCTATCCAACTCAATAAAAATTGGAAATACACAGTCCACAACCAACAAGACAGCACACTCACCAGCACTCAACCCACCAACAATACTGTGGCACTCCCAAATGTTTGGTTTGTCTTCCTACCAAACAGCACCCCGTTGCAATCAATTGGCAATCACCCACTATCTGGTAAGCTACCTACCGGAAGTCCAAACCAAACAAGTAACCAAGCTCACCAACTAAACATGTGGATGAGCCCCCCACTTTGTCACAAACTAGCTTGGAGAATGTGACAAAGAAGGGGAGTCCACACAAATATGAGGAAGGTCAATGATCTATTAGAAACCAACAGAACAAAACCAAACTAACTGAACAAACCAAATCAAGAGAGCAATCAGTTGTCCAGCTCTAGAGAAAGCCAGAGACAACTGTACTTCCCTTTATATCTGCCAGCTCAACTCCTCTCCCCCACCCCGCCCCATAGAGATGCTGTGCATTGACCTCAAAAGAGCCGTTCACACCTGTTTGTTTATTATGGCTATTGTGTCATATTCTACAGTCAAATAAATTGGTTTGGGTGTCACATTCTATGAGCCCCAACTGTGCTGAATCTGGGGATATGTGTTTTATTAGTGCACTATCAGAAATGACTGCAATATTGGTTAAAATGTAAAGATATCAAAAACAGCCATAAAATAGCCTAGATCTCAGAGGGATAGGCACATTGGGTTTGTTTATACTTGTGTGACTTAAATGAAGATCAGATCACATTTAATTAACACAGAAAACCAGGAAATTCCAAATGGTTCACATACTTATTATTGCCACTCTATAGTAAGACTGCCCTTATTATGAGTAATGACCTCACCAAGGCTCTCTACTTTAAACCCCCTCAAATTGGAGAACTCAAGTCAAATGTACAATGCCCACACCACTGTTATCTACAGCAGTAATGCTAACCACATCTCATCATATAGGGATATTCTTTTGGTAGGTCAAGGCTGAGAGTAGGCTGGCCAAAGACATTTTAACTTTTTTTAAAATACGTAATTAGACAGTCAATTAGTAAGATTTGTTATTTGGTAAACATTTAGTAATAAAAACTAATTAATAAATTGTCCGTTTTTCAAAAAGTGAGTTTTAGTGTAATTTTTTTTTTTAAATGTTACGAGTTGTTACTTCCGTGTGCCAACCGAAGTTGTCAAAAAGGTCATACGGCTGACTTTGACCTTACTGTAGTGCCTTACCGTTAGCAAACTAATGAATATTTTGTGATAGTTGGATGGTGAAACAGATGGTCTTTACGGTTTAACTTAAGGGTACAAAATGTAAAACTTGTACTCAGAAAACAGCAATTGTTGTTTTATGTCGCGGTCAGAGCTCTAAAGTTATACTGTTAAAACTGTGTATGAAGCCTGGTCTGTTAGCAATCGCACTCGCATGTCAATCGTACTTGTTGACCATATGTAAAAAACGTTTCATAACATCAGTTAAAACATATATCTCCAGAAAATAAGGCAATTTAGTTTCTAATTGTATTATTAAAATGGTTAATAAACGGTAAACCTATGCCCATATTAGATTGCTGTCATTGTGGACCCAGTCACCCCCCAAAAAATATCTTACCAATACGTTCATTCATTGGCATTAAAGAGTAGCTTTACTAATTAATTATATTATATAACATAGCACTTTATGTGTAGATATACAAAATTGTCATTACAGATAAGTTTGTTTAAAAAAATTAAATGTAGTGGTCTCATCTCTTGGCTGCTCTGCAACCTGTAAAAAATACACTAAATCAGTTGTAGTGGTAAAAACTTGTTATTTTTCTTAATGAGGAATGTTGCACCTATTTCTCTTGCTAAGGTAACAGCTGTGGTTACACAAAATGAAGATACATTGGGCATTTTAGTCTGGGCACCTATTTATACATGTCCTTTACAGTTTGACCTATCATATCTGCAGCACTGACAGATACTAACTCTACGACTCCAAGTAAATATTCTGGCTTTAAATCCACCCACCACATGTCATTGTCCAAGATGGAAACTAAATCTAGTCTGCCTGTCAAGGATATATATCCAGCTGTTTAAAATCTGCAACTGGGCCCTGCACCAAACCCTCCCTCCTTCCTCTTTATTAAAAGCATGCCATATCATATTTTTTTGCCTATAAGATGTTCAGTCACCTCCACTAAAGGTAATCTAACCTGCTCTAACCCAGCTCTCGCCCTTCCTTTGTCTAACAGTAGTCTGCTGCTTCACTGACAGGCTGAGGAAATGACCTTTTGCCTGTGACATAAACTTTTATGGGGCACAACCCAACTCCCTGATTAATATGCAAGACTTGGGATACTAAACAACAACAAAAATGCTTATTTCATGGGCTGGATAGGGCACGGTGGTTTCTAAACAATTGCTCACATTCCTAAGCCTATAATGCACAAGAAAACTGATGACATGAGAATTGTAGTTTAGAACGTTTTATACTTCATGTATAACCTTTTTTAAATTATTGAGGTTAAACGTGAAGTTATACGGTAACTGAAGGCAAGCTAGTACTGCTACTACCTTTACTGAAACTGGCTAAGTACTACTGTTTATCCTACCCCCCACTTTTTGTCAAATCATATCAATATGGTAAATGTAACATCACTAGTTAATTAGTATGATGTAACATCCATTTTTCATCAAAATGGCATAGCCATGTGCTGTTAAGTTGCACTGCAGTCCATTACCTTCACAATATACAGTATGTCTGAACAAAATTGGTGAGGAATCAATCAATTACTTATTCTGTTAAATTATTCTAATACATTTCTCAGACACTGGTAGGCTGCGTACAGAAGGGGATAAACCATATGAAAATCACTTGTAATCAGATTGTCCTAGGCAAATCTAGTTTTGTGCCTATGTGCTGCAATCGCTTGTAGACTTATAGATAATCTGTAACTTTCAAATTGACCCAGGCTTTTTTGTTTGAATAACTTAAGTGCCGAACATTTAATGGCCGTTTTTGCAAAACAGCAGCTCAGAACTCTAAGTCTTAAAGATGACCGGCGCCACGGCACTTATTATGTATGAAAACAACTAGTAATATGTTCAAAAAGTGTAATAATTGTTACATGGATGTGTTCATAACGTTGATGGGAAACAATAAATATAAATTTTACAGCCATATTTGACACGACATTTTTATACAAAGCCTCTAAAATACAGATGCAGTTTTACAAATCGCCACTACAAGCGTTTTGAGAGACAAAGTATAAGTAGGCTAGTATGAGACGGATGAAATTACAGCTGGTTTAACGACAGTTAAGTGTTTTATGAAACGATTTACAATGTTTATATACGTATTTATGTCCACTTTAGTAGTTATTAGATTATATAAAAGTCAATGCAAGTCATTTCTTTTGCTGCTAACTGTGTTTAGAATTCTCCATTAGTTACATTACAGTCCGAATGTTTGGCCAGTCTACTGTGGGCAAAATTAGGGTCTGACTGGTAAGCTTAGTTTGCAGAGGACAAGAATGCCACACCTCCGTGGTCAGCCAGGTCATATTATCAATATACACTATAAAAAATGATTCTTTTCATTTAATGATAACATCTTTATCAAACGTTCCCATTTGAAAATTAGCACATAAGTTCACCTTTTGGGAATACACAAAAACTTGCTTTTTGATGTTCTTTGATGTATGTTGCACTACTGTATATGATCTTAACAGTTTATAAATTAAAACAATTGTATTGCTGTCAGACAATGAACAAAAGTTGATAATGCATGACCTCTTGATGACAATGCCTCTGAAACTGGTGGTGCAGATCACATGTATTCAGTTGAACAGCAAAAGATGGTCCATTCAATGCACCTATATCCTCAGACATCTTCAAACCAGCACCATACATGAAACTCCACCCAATGGCGACACACATTCATGTGTACCTTCTCACCATACCGAGAACTCCATTCTCGAAGTCCCTTTTTACAACTAAACCACTTAAACCGTTTTAATCAAGATATTAATGAAAAGCTTATTTCTTGCTTACCTTGCACCTTGGCTCTAACGGGAGCAGGTATTGATGTCTGGTCTGTCTCTGGAGTGTCCGGGTTCAAGTCAGTAAGCTTGTCGTCATCATCACTTGACTGATCCAGATCACTGGAAATTCCCAGGCTCTCTTATGACAAAGATAGATGCAACATAACGCAAGCATTACAAAATTATATCTGAATAGCAATTAAATTTAGTCCAACAGGTATTAACATTATTGTCCAGGTGCCCAATCAACCAATAATACAAATATAGTGTATTTCACTATGTATAAAAACACATTAAATGACTATTATATATTCATACAAAAAATAAGAAAAGAAAGGCTTGGACATATCCATACCTTCAGGGTGGATTTCAATGTCATCCAGTGTTTTCCCTTTAAGCTCTGACAAAGTTCCTTGTTCCATAGCCATCAATATTTTGCTGATTTTTGCAAGCTGGAGTGTTCCTTCAGGTAGACGATAAAACTGTCTGTGGATTCTAATGTCATGTCCCAAGAAATCTGCCAGCTGGTCAGATTCATTTTCCTCAAGGTTCAAGACTTTCGACATAGTTGCAATGTGCTTGCGAAGCTTGGTGGATGACAGAGTTTCAGGGTATTTGGCACCACTGTCCTTGGCAAATTTCTGAATGCACTCTCCCCCCCTGTAAGCAGTCAACGCCTCTGGTCTGGCAAACATATAGGGATTTGTTTCTGAGACTCCACATTCCTTGCGTCTTTCAGCGAGCAGCTCCATTGCAGAAACCATAGATGGTTTTAAAAGTACAGGGACCATCCTCCCACGCTTACCCCGGATCTCAACTCTGGTGAAGTGCTTGCACATCTTCCTCTCAAACGGCGAGAGACATATTGCAATGTCATCATGTAGCTCAGATTTATTCCGAGATTGGAAGGCAGTCAAATGCATCCTTGATACTTCTCCTGCTCTTCTTCTGTTGAAAATGATAACTTGAGCAAGTGTTACCTTTGCTAGGTCAGCATAGTTTTCCGTAGTGGGGCAGATCATAAGCATTCTGAGACATTCACTATGTTTAGCATCCATGTGAGAGTGCAAGAGCTTGACATCTTGGGTGAATGGAATCACCTGTGGGGTATTCCACTTGCCCTCTTTGAGTGTGGTTATTGCACCTGCCGATATGAACTCATTCCATCTGGCATGGTGTATGAGACGGAAATTTCGAGCAGACTCTTCCACGCCCCTATCTCCACAAATCATGGCATTACTTTCAACAATACTACTGATTCTCATCAAAGTGTGGCCAATCTTAAGAGCCAGTGAAGGAATTCTGTATGTGTTGTTTTCTGGATTGTAACCTGCCACCACTTTGACTGCACATATCACATGTGTGAAGTTTGATGGAATGATAAACTCCTCTATCATCCTTAATGGAGTTACCTTTTGGGCTTCCAGTACCAGTCTTGCTATTTCTCGCATTTTTTGACGTATGTAATCATGCTTGTTGACATCAAATCCATGTCGACGGAACATAAACTCTCCAAGTTGCATTATACATTTGTCGCTCTGGACAATTCGTGATACATCATCATAGTTCATGAGGGAAATAATCTTCTTTAAACCCTCACTAACCTCACAGCCAACTGCCGTTGCAACAGCACACATGGATCTAATACGTTTTCTTCCACCTTTGGACTCATTTGAATCTTCAGGATTCTGTTGACAGATTTTGACGTGTTTCCACAAGGTCTTTTTAGAATAAAGGCCTTGACAATAGGCGCAATGAATAAACTCTTTGCCGTCTTTGCTCATCTTTGGTCGGTAACATGCAACCATGTGTCCAGTTCCATTTCTGACGACCTCTGCATTGTGGGCAAAGTTTCCCCTGTTCCTCAGGTGGCTCAACTTGGCACTTCTTTTTTTTGAATTTTTGGGAAATTGAACAGCATAGGCCACCTCTGCCTCATTGCGATGTACAAGTTGTAGATGTCTTGCCATTTTTGAACTTGGCTTAGAGCAAAAAATACAATAATTCCTTTTGTCATATACTCTGCTTTTAACAGAATTTGATATTGGCAATACATTAATTGATGCTTTTTCGTTCTGTGCGCTGCCTGAAGCATCTGAGCTCTGTTTCTCTACTGAAAAGGAAGGAAATCGTTGCGAATGCAGAGGTTTTTTGGCAAGAGGGTAAAGAGGTTTGTCAGATTCATCAGATGAGCTACCCCCAGTGTCAGGAATGTAATCAACGTCACTGTAGTCCGTGTTCTCTGAACCAGAGGAATTGACAGTGGAGTTTTGCATCTGGAAGAAAAAAAAAACAGATCCCTAATATTAGGCAGACTTCCCACTTATGACTATCCAGTCTACACAGCTATTTCGAAGGAATATTTAGAAGTTTATGAAGTTTGAGAATATAGACCAATGGGTAGGTGCAGACCCCTCCGAGAATCGCAATCTTAACGTGGTGGAGGGGTTTCAGTGTCCCTGTGACCCTGGGAGCTGTGTTGTCGGGGGCTGTAGCCCCTGGTAGGGTCTCCCATGGCAAATTGGTCCCGGGGGAGGGTCCAGACTAAGCGCGATTCAAAAAGACACAATGAAGCGGAACCAAAGGGACTGTGGCAACTCGCCCGGAAGAGGGAAACCGGGGCTACCCCCTGGAGCCAGACCCGGGGGGGATGCTCATCGGCGAGCGTCTGGTGGCCGGGCCTTGACCCATGGGGCCCGGTCGGGCACAGCCTTAAGAAACAGCATGGAGCCGCCGCCCTGTGGGCCCACCACCTGCAGGGATAGACATTGGGGTCGGGTGCAATGCCAATCGGGTGGCAGGCATAGGTGGGGACCTAGACGTGCCGAACCCCGGCATCGTAGACTGGTCCTAGGGACGTGGAATG
>JAVQIZ010005510.1:0-27300 GCA_036023535.2 Galaxias brevipinnis
ACTGCGCCACAATCACCCAGGATTCAAATCCACCGAAATGATTATCATCATTGTCAAAGTGAATGGATGGGAGGGAGAGCCTCTCTCTCTCTCTCTCTCTTTCTCTTTCTCTCTCTCTCTCTCTCTCTGTGTGTGTGTGTGTGTGTGAGAGAGAGAGATAGAGAGAGAGTGAGAGACAGAGAGAGAGAGAGAGAAGGAAACGAGAGAACGTGAAATGGGAGGCAGGAGAGCAAAACCTGACCCGAGAGCGACACCTCTATTAAGATGTATTGTGAGCATAAGGTATCATTTTAATCACCTAGACCTACATTCAGAGAGAGCCTCGCCAAAATAGCTCTCCCTCCCCGCCCTACGTATTCCCTGGTGTCTAAGTGGGGGCACCGGCGTTCAATAACCTCCTCTTCGCTCTTCCTCCTCGCTGACGGCAGGCAGGCAGGCAACCACCCACCACAGGACAAGATAAAAACGAAGATGCGAGAGAAATAGGGCAAAGCAGGCCCGAAGCAAACGCTGAAGCGAAGAACTGGGAATCAATTTTATCATCCAATTATCATTTTGGCCTGACCCCGAGAACGCTCAATATCTCTGGTTTCATTAGTGTATTTAAAAAAAATAAAAAGTCCTTTTTGAACAACTTTATTAGTTCAAAGGGAGAATGAGAGAGGAGTGGCTGTGGCTAATGGTGTCACAGTAGGAAATGAAGCCCTGTAGAGGTAAGGGATGTTGGGTTTGGGAAGCGCCCGCACACTCCGGTTTCATGTCCCTTTATGTACGGAGATAAAAATTGTTTTTTGCTTCACATTGGCATTTATTATGATAGAAAATAATTGTTATTTGTCTGGTATTAAAAGAACCAAGAACCAAAGGTTAATTGGCTATGAATTTTATGTATTTTTTTCCAAGTGAGTCACAGCCCTTCATAATATAGAAATAATGTTCTTCCAATACCAACAATGGTTCTATTTTTCTGGGTACAGTGGGGGCAGAAAAGGCAACGAAGATGGCTTGTCACTTTTTGTAGATGTGTGTCTTAATTGTAGGCTAATGAACAGCCCTGACCTTTGACCTTTGTTTTATTAAACTGGGTAAGGTACCCCGGTAAATTCCGCGGGCCAATTTAACAGTCTGCTTCAGGGCTTATCGCACACAACGCTGTAATTAATCACCGCTAATGAATAACACGCGGGCAGACCATTTGACAGTTTGAAAAGTACTGTGTGACAGATTGTCACCAACTATTTGTAAAGGCAACGTTCTCTTTCCTCCTCATACTTCTGAGGGAGAGAGTAAAGGGAAAGAAAGGTTGGTGACCCAGACCTGCTTGCAGTAGTCGCATCTATGGGATTTAATTGCGGCAGTGGAATTTGACCATGTGTGATAGCCTATCAGATTTGACCCTGGAAATCTCTCACAGCTTCACTGGGAAATACACAGACAAAGGTTTCCCTTTGTGTAAGTCAGATATGAATAAATATAACAAATATGCTGAAAGACAGAAATATTAAGTAGGATGTATTTATATGACATATTATTTTAATTATATGATGATTATATAAATTGGTGACTTTAAATAGCCAACACCCTTTTTTAAATAACATACTGTATCTAAAAAGAGAAAAGCTTTTTGCTGTTGGGAACACAGCAATTAACAACATGGGTCTAAAATGATATAATATGTTATTGAATTACCTATGTAAGATAAAAGTTAAATTGATTTGTTCCCTCGGACAGAACACCGATACTTCCTTTCTCCTTGCCTGGCTTTAACCTTGAAACTTGCTTTGAGAAATTCTTGCTTTGTTGCTGTAGCCAACGTACAAAGGTGTCAGTGTCTCCTACTGTAAGATTGTTTTGTATTGCCATTGTCAGCACACACTCTGCAGAACCTTCATCAGCGGGAAAAGGACAAAGAGCTCATCTCGATCACGTCAAAGAATCTAAAAAGAGGGTGAAGAAGAGAATAAAGAAGTAAAGAAATCAAAAACAACAAACAGGCTTTTAAACCCCATGGCTTGTTCCTCTACCCCTCAGATCACAACCTCTGACTGGACATCAAAAGAGATATTTTTTTACTATTAACACACTCAAATAACCCTCCAGTTTCTAGAAATACACTGAAATACACAGAAATAAATCAGAACCATGCTCCAGCACACTCAGGATTAATCCCGGCTTCCTGGGAACGACTCCAGGAGGTAATTTGCCAATAGCCGTCATGGCACAACAAACTAACTACTATTCCTGGCGCTATGTCAGCACCTTGACTCTCCCTCGTGTTCAGACATTAAATTGTGACTGACAAGAATGTGTTGGGCCAAAAACAAACTGTTAACAGTAAGAAGCATCTTACACATTCTGGTGAAATGATGTGACTACGCTGTATAAGCAGGAAGCAGAAAGAGTTCAGTGATAGGTGGAGATCCATTCAGTTCACTGCCAAACAGAATGCCTGGTTCTACCAGATGATTTTTTTTCCTGGTACCAGTCAAAGATAATGGTCATGAATGAATGAATGAATTGCAAGACCTAAATGCCGACTCATAAAAATATGGTATAGATGGACAAATGTCCAAAGCTGCAGTCTTGTCTGCCTGTATTTGTGATGTTGAATACACTGCATAAATCAGCAAGCCAGAGAGCTACCCCTGTCATCACTTTAAGTGGCTAAGGCCAATCTGGGGATCAGGAGCTATTCGATTGGACAGGGTTTTTTTCTTTTTTCTTTTTATGGTTGCTGGCGACAAAACCCGGGGTCATTGACCTCCACGCCGCGACCTTTTACCGGTACGTGGACCCAGTGGCCCTGTTTACAAGCCCTCAGTCCCCTCCTCCCTCCTCTCCTCCCTCCTCCGGTCAGGCCAGAGGCAGCCGGCATCGATCCAGAGCAAGGTGACAGCCAGCACAGCAGCACTCAGGGTAATGGATGGATTATGCAAGGAGCTGAATGGAGAGAGAGAGAGAGAGAGAGGGGAAGTGGCAGAGGACAGCCACTGGAGAGGGGTTAGAGCGATTTGCATTGGCTTTAAAATCGCGGGGCACTTTGGGTGTCATTTGCATTCTTAATTATTTCAGAGACAAAATCGTTTTTTTTCCTTTTTTTTATTTTATTTTTAAACGACATTAACCAGGTGGTTACAAGGTGGTGTGACACGTTTTCCGAAAGCGTGAGTCACACACACACACACACACACACACACACACAAAGCACACACGCAATCACGCTGATCAGCCAGCCACGTGCACCACAGTCCCGTACTCTTGGCCAGTGTTGCAGCTTCACTGGAGCAGCTCGAGGGGTTAAGTGCCTTACTCATAGACACGTCGCCAATGGTTACGGAACGGGGAGACTGATGTCCCCATCCATTCAGCGACTCGCTGAAAATCTGTTCATTAGCCTTTTCAACTTCCTGACGCGAGTTCACCCTGTAGTGTGAGAGGCTGTTCCAGTCACTAGCCAGCCAATCGGGGCACATGTCCACCACAGCCCAATGCCATGGTGGGTGTAAGTTTCTGCTGCTCTTTCTATTAACGTATATATCATGGAAATTGTATTTTTGGGGCACACATGCTGAAAATCCGGGCCTCGGCCTAGCTCTTCTCTGTGCTGTTCTAACTCTCTCTCTCCCGTTTAACTCTCTCTCTCTTTCTCTCTCTCTCTCTCTCTAACTCTCTCTTTCTCTCTCTCTAACTCTTTCTCTTTCTCTCTCTCTCTCTCTCTGCCGCCCATCATACTCAACCGGGTAACAGATGGTACCCTGCAAAACATCAAGGCAGCCGGATGCTCCAGCGTTAAACGTGAAACTATCTGAAGGAGCGTGAATCAGAGCATTGAGGCGCGCACGCATGTGTGCGTGTGTGTGTGTGTGTGTGTGCCTGCGCTGATTCAGTGAGCACGTGGGCATAGCGTGCGTTCACTGAAGGGAGGCGTTAGCGGAGTGGCCACGATGGATTCGATTGCCAGAGCACGCCCCACATCTTCCCTCCGCGGGATCTCTGAGCCTTGTAATGCAAAGTATGGTCACTGAACAATCGCAATTGTCGATTTGTCCCCTGAACTTCGCTCGAGGAGGGGCGGGATGCAGTGGGAGATTCCTAAGGAAGCACGTGCGGCTGTGCAGTGTGATGTCACATTATTTTTCATGGATCAAAGCACAGGATATGGAATTTTACATCATAAAAATTATTACATACTGTAGGCTACATTACATGCTGTTAGCGTTCCTACCAGACGTTCTTGCTTTTTATTCTTTTCTTTTTTAAATTAAGAAATCTTAACAAAGATTAGGCCAGCATGGTGGCTCAGTGGTAAGCACTGTAGCCTCACAGCATGAAGGTCCTTGGTTTGAACCCCAGCTGACCCAAGGGCCTTTCTGTGTGGGGTTTCCATGTTCTCCCCATGTTTGTGTGGGTTTCCACCGGGAGCTTTGGTTTCCTCCCACTTACAAAAGAAAAAAACATTTAATACTCCTATCAGTGCCCTGACTTAAGCACTGCCAATAGAACTGGAGTCAGTCTGACTGTCAGTCTGTCTGTCTGTGTGTCTGATCTGTGCATGCAAATGTCTGTTGCAATAGGTTGGGTAAACAAGTCTGGCGCAAATTGACTGCTGTGGGATCACTCAGACTGATTGTTGTGTGTGATAGCTGTCTGTCCGTTCGTTGTGTGTACCTAATTAGCGACCAATTTGTAAAGTGCTTTGAGTTCAGAGAGCTGAAACTAAATCCAATCAATTATTAGTATTATTAATATTTTAAATATATTTTTTTGAGTTTGTGTGGTATTTAAATATGAGTTTAGAAATTCACAAATGACTTTACCATTATCTAGTTAAAGGGTGACCAAAACGGTAACGTTACAATAGGGGGTTAACAAGGTAAAAACGACCCGTTTCCATGGAGACTGCGGCGATGCAAAAAGAAGCCTGCTTGATAATGAGAAGCAAGTTGACCCTCAGATTCAAGGCGGTCGCCCTTCCCGTAATTGAGCAATGAAAACAAGCATCTATGGCAGGACCGATGGAGGAGTGCTCCTGGTAATAGGCCTCAATGATCACTCCACACAGTCAGATAGCCCCTAAATCACTGTGCCTGAGATAGCAAGTCGGTTGGTCCTCTGTGTGGCTGCATTTGGCCAGACTCATTACTACAAAGGCTGGTCGGAAAATCTGCTGGGCTAGAAAAAAGGTTGAAAAGTTAACAAGAGTGAAAATCAATAACTATAAAATGCAAGTATAATTATGTTGTTCCATTCGATAGCTGGGGAAATACAAAGAAAGGAAAACACCATTAAAATGCAAGGATTAAAAAACACAACATAAACTAAAAACACAAAAAAACAACAACAAAAAAACCACAACAAAAACAAATGCAAATACAGTGGAGTCACAAGGGGAGAAAAAGTGCACTGGAGAGAAGATAGGTAATAAATGTTTGAATTGTTCCTCGATGTAGTCTAGTTCCACTCCAGAGAGAGTGAGAGAGACAGACAAGAGAGAGAGAGAGAGAGAGAGAGAGAGAGAGAGAGAGAGAGAGAGAGAGAGAGAGAGAGGGGGGGAGGGAGAGAGAGGGAGAGAGACAGGGAGAGAGAGAGAGAGAGAGAGAGATGGAGAGATGGAGGAGAGTAAACATTGCTTCCTCGTTGCAAAGCTTCATGGATGGATGGGAGGACGGAGCAGGGAGTAATAAACCACCAACGTGGAGTCAAAGCCTAGAGCGATCTGTGAACGGAGAGGGATCTTCTCACCAACACTTTCACCTGCCAGCTTAATTGGAGAAGACAGCAGCTACAGTTGGCTCTGCCAGGGCAAAGATATGTATCGCTTAATAATACAATAAAATGAATACAATTGAAGCGTTGTGAAGAAAAAATAAATATTTCAATAAACCAGTGGTGGTGTTCCACGTTGAACGATATATCTTTTTTTTGCCGCCTTTGAAAACACACTTTCTTGTTTTCCTAACTGCCTGGGTTTGGATCCAGTGTGGCTCTCCTTTCACCTGTTTGTGTGGGTTTCCTCCAGGTACTCCGGTTTCCTCCCATCATCAAAAAACATGCCGCATTCTCCTACCAGTGCCCTGACCAGTCACTGCCAATTCACCTGGAGTCGGTCTGTGTGTCCTATGTGTGTGAGCAAGTCTGTTGTAATATGTTGGGTGTGCAAGTCTGGCGCAAATTGGCTGCCGAGGTATCACTCACACTGAGTGTTGTGTTTGATAGCTGTCGGTCCATTCGTAGTACGTTCTGTGTTATTAATTGGCAACCAATGTGTGTAAAGTGCTTTGAGTGTCTAGAAAAGAACTAAAAACTAAATAAAATGAATTATTAAAAAAAACGAATTATTATTGTGAAATGCTAAATGACGATACAATGTTTAAAGTACAACATTGGTATCTCATGAAAATAAAATCAAAGGATCAAAAATGTGTGAACTATCGCTTTAAAGCTGCTAGAGGCAGTTTCCTATAGTAAGGGATTTTGGCAACCCCTACCGTCTCCTAGGTGTAATTATTTTCCCAACGGTCGCAAAGATGACGTGCAGGATGCTCGTGATCACTGCGTATTGCTAGCACAATCAACGACTATACTCTAAGTATGGACATCTCTCCCTACAAATGGTTGTTCACTCTGTGTTTGTCTAAGACCCCAGGCAGAGAAGCAATTCAGAGCAGCAGACCCTTGACGCCAAACTCAATGTATTACCATGTATTGTAATAAACGGATAAATCATATCGTAAGTTGTCCTGACTGAAGTGTCAAAAGAATCGAACTATAGTCATAAGACACCATAAGAGCAACTATACACAATACATAGACAAACAAAAACTACAGATAGTAAACAGAGCATACTATATAAGACTTCAAATTGGCACCAAGCATTAGGTTTGTAAACGACGGCATGATAACCATTCTTATGTAGTCCCTGGCATTGTACTTTTTTATTTTCTTAGATTTAGATAAATACATTAAGGATTGTGATCATCACTGCTACCACTGTCAGGGTGCTGCTCGTTACCAAGTAATGTGTATGGTATATTTAGTGTTAAAAAGTAGATAGCGTTTTAGTAATGAAGTATGTGTAATCAATACTAAAGGTTAGTAGGTAAGCATACCATAGTTTACTATTAGTTTTAAATAACTAGAGGTTTAGAGAGAGAGACAGACATAGTAAGATGGGGGGTGAAGCATTGGTGTGCCGATGCAGGCCCCAGGATACTCAAGGGCACCAAATGGAGGTAGCACAGAGACGGAGTGCAGGACGCTGAGAGACGTAAAAGTAAAGATGAGAGGAATCCTAGAATGATTGTTGTTACATGTTCTAATTTGCATATTGGGGACATCTTGACTTGAATGTAATATTTATAAAAAAGATGAACTGTGAATGTACAAGCCAGTAGATTTTAGGGGTAGATTTTTGTAGTTGCATGCGATGTTATTCAGGCTGACTAAAACCTACTCTTCTGAACGTTTGGCCTT
This sequence comes from Galaxias brevipinnis, assembly GCA_036023535.2. Lineage (NCBI taxonomy): Eukaryota > Metazoa > Chordata > Actinopteri > Galaxiiformes > Galaxiidae > Galaxias > Galaxias brevipinnis. The sequence continues at coordinate 7,474 of JAVQIZ010005510.1, forward strand.
CGACTTCCAATATTTTGTATCCCGGGTTGCAACTTCTTCTAATTGAAAATATACACATGCCACTTGAAAATGTAATACTATTACCTGAATAGACTGAAAACAGGCAGCAAAGAAAACGTCTGAACTTACGCAGGAATTCCTACAGGATGAGCAGAGCTAGCTGACTGTTCCTTGTTAAAAGTCTTTAAAGGGTTAAAAAGAGGTTAAAATAGTATAGGGATGTCACAATACCAGAAATGTAGGTGTCCATACCAATACCAGTGAAATTCCACTCGATACCCAATTCAATACCATGGTAAAACAATAAATTGAATCCCATATCCTCTAACATACACCCCTTTTTTTAAACATTACAAAAAAAATAAAACAGTGACAAATTTTTTTTTAAGAAACAACTAACTCAAAAAAGAACAGTGGCAATTAAATTATTCAAACAAACAATACTGTTGGGCATCTCTTCCTAATTTAGTGATGCACTTCCTTGTGCCATAAAGCAATTTGTCCCAGTTTGGCGGGAGATCATTCCTGGTGGCAGACAAAATGAGAGCTAAATACTGAGACATCAAGAGGACTGATCTGAACTGCGAATTTCATTCTCCCATTGACATTAAAATGTGCTATTAGACTAAATGTATTGATAATCCGTTAATAGAGAGACCTGGCCTATAGTTGCTTTAAGGATCGCAACAAAACGTTAGAGAAAAAATGGGCTGAGCAACGCCCGCAAGCTAACCACCTAAGCAACTGTTTTTGCTGGTGTTACATACAGAAAACAAACACCGTCACGTTTTTGGAAGTTTGGAATGGACTTGGTACCAACGTATCGGTTCTCGATCGTGACATCCCATATCAATGTGCTAGATTCTGGATTGTTGGTCCCTTTAAGTTGTTTCTTTCCATTTAACTGTTGAAACAGTGTTTTTCTGCAACGGTCATGGCCTGAATCTGAAGGAAATACTGCAGTAGTAAGTAAGCTTTTAGGTAACATACTGAAATAACTGTTCAGAAAGAAAACTATAGAATTGACAGAACGTGAGTGTACATTGACGTGAGGGTAGCGAAAATCATAAGCAGGTTGAAATGACGTCTACACTAAGGGCGTCTTCTTTTGGACATTTGTTATTCTTTTGACCATTTTAGTTGGCTTTCATGTACAGTAAGCTACAAAATAACTTGATTCAAAGCTAACTAACATAAGTAGTTTGAGACAACTTGAATAACAAAGAAGAAAATACTATTGGCAGCAGCTATGTATACTTTTTATGTAAGAAAGGTCTCATCCTTACTACCCACGCTATCTTCTCATTTCTTTTTCACTGCACAGTTTAGAAAGGATTTCTAGTATTAGCCATTGACAACAATAGACCGGAAAGCCAAAAGGCATATAGACACAAAGGCAACCAGACAGAATGACCGACAGACTCTTGGATATTGATTCCTGTTAAGTTCAGGGAATGGCAGTTATCCCAGTCTGAAAATGTCCCAGCAAAATCATCCATTTTCTTTCTTTCTCTCCTTCATTTTACCCCTCTTTTCCAATTTCTGTCAAATCTATCATCCTGTGCAGCTTCCTGCGGCGGGATGATTAAGAATGCCACATACGGAAGGATTGTCTCTCCTGGTTTCCCAGGCAACTACAGCAACAATCTGACGTGTCATTGGGTCCTGGAGGCTCCTGAGGGCCACCGGCTCCATGTTCACTTTGAGAAGGTGGCTCTGGCAGAAGACGATGACAGGTAGACTCACACACACACGCACACACACACACACACACATCACTGGAGCAGTCTTGTGTGTGAGTGTGTGTGTGAGAGAGAGAGTGCGTGTGTTTTCGTGGTGGTTGCTCAAGCAGAGGGACCTGGAGGGATCTCTCTTTCATTTGTGGATAATTAGTTGCGAGGTTGAGGCAGATTTGACAAGTTGTACCTCAGGCTGTCAGAATCTGCATTGCAACAGCAGGCGCCACCTCACTTGAAACTCTATTTCACTCTAGGACACGTCTGCTAAGGATGGGCCACTAAATTCCAAATGTAGTAAGAAATAATAACCTTTTTATGAGGAATTGGAGAGCTGAAATTGGCTGGCTGAAATCGACTTTATGTCATTTAAAAAAATGTACTGCAAATAATTAACTGCTAATTAATTGAGCGACTACAGAGGCCAGTCAGAAGAGGGTAGTCTGGATTTAATTACTTTTTGTAGCATAACTACTGTGTCTGGTGTCTCCTGGCTGTGGAGACAAATGTTGATTTAATTACAGTGCTCTCCAGTGAGGGGCTGAGACTGTTATCACGAGGTTATTACACTGCCGCTCCAGACGCTGTGCCACACCCTTTTGATGTTTCACTCACTTCTGACTAGCCCCTGTACTGGTCCTGAAACCCGGTCTCTCTGTCCACCACCACCCCTATCCCTAAACCCCCACCCCAATTCAACCCATTCTTTGGTGGTTTTTCAGGCTGCTCATTAAAAATGGAAACAACATCGACTCTCCGGCAGTGTACGACTCTTATGAAGTGGAGTATCTTCCCAATGAGGGGGTGCTTAGCACTGGCCGGCACCTGTTTGTGGAGTTCACCACAGACGGGACTGTCACCTCCACTGGTGCAGCCATCAGATATGAAGGTAGCTAATATCTATTTTATTCAATCAAAACAATATGAGTAAAACTGGGATTTCATTATGACTTATCAAATTCTTTCTTAGAATGTTTTGATACAATTGTGCACATTCCAACCATCTGTTTTGTGTCTCAAAGCTTTTGCAAAAGGGAGGTGCTACGAGCCTTTTGTCAAGTATGGGAACTTCACCAGCAGTGACAGTACTCACAGCTTGGGAGCAGTGGTGGAGTTTGCCTGCGACCCCGGCTACACTCTGGAGCAGGGCTCTGTCATCATTGAGTGTGTTGACGCCCAGAACCCTCAATGGAACGAGACAGAGCCAGCGTGCAGAGGTGCTGATCAGTCCATGTGTTAAGCTACTCATTTTCACTCCTCTGAAAGCCATGACTTCTCCGTTCACACAGTGTGGAGCCCTAGCCACCAGTGAGATCCTTCCACGCTGCTCTCTTCAAATCCATCACCACACCTCAGCATCATCAACAGATGTCTTTTTTCATATTTAACATTCTTTCATACAGTGAATCATACTGCTACACTTCATCACAGAAGAGTCCTATTTTCAAGGGTTAACCATGCAAAAAATACTGAAAAGATTTGAAGAAGAGAGTTACGACGAAATAAGAAGTAATGTTGAGTTCTGAGAAGTCAATTTGTGTTTGTGTGTATGTATCTCCCAGCTGTGTGCAGTGGGGAGATGACCGACTCAGCTGGTGTTGTGATGTCCCCAAACTGGCCCGAGGCCTATGACAAGGGTCAAGACTGCATCTGGGGCATCCATGTGGAGGAGGACAAGAGGATCATGCTGGACATCCAAGTGTACGTTATTACAGTAATTTTCACACTTGCCTGTTTTTTCAAACAGTAGTGTGTGGCACATCAAGCAGATTTCACTTTCTGTCTGATTCATTGACTGGCACACAAACACATTTTTTTTCTCGCTCACTTAGTTTCTCTCACTCACAAAGTTTCCCTACGTCTTTTACTTTTTCACTTAACTTTTCTTTCTCTCTCTCTCTCTCTCACACACACACAAACACACACATGCACGCACAAACACTACAATACACACAGCATCTTGAGTGTGGTTGCAGAGCTTCACGAGTATTATGCAACGCTTCAAAGCAGTGCTCTGATCAGATTAGTCAGTAAGCCTCCATACTCACCCTTCCCTGGTGATGGTCTCCAAGTTGGCTTTGGAATGAATGTGCTCTGGCAGTGAGCCCCATAGAGATAGAACACCATTCTATCTCTGTGGTGAGACCATCCAGTGCTGCTTATTACAACATAAAAAACAAATAATAATAAAAAAAAAATAAATAAAAAAACAAATAGGAACGTAATACTTTGCGAGGCAGTTAAATCGTGATGCAAATATGTGACGATTCAAATTGGTTACATGAAACATGAATTGCGATACAAAGGGCTCTAGCTAAACGTTAGCTCGTTCACTAGCGGAGGCTAACGTTAACGGTTTCATGTACCAGCCAAACCTTTGACTGGTACTTTGTACTTGTGCGTAGAAAACAGTAATCCAGTAATAATGCATTAGTAAATTATGAATTGGAGGCTGATCATCATCGTCCGATTAGACAAATAATCAATGCAGAGTAAAAGGAAAAACCCTGCAGAGAGCGGACTGAACCAACCAAGAATGTGCACCTCATGTCAATGCAAAGTTCTCAATCCAAAAGCTAAACACAATAAAAGGCTGCAGCTTGATAATACAGGTGCAATTGTTTATTTGTCTAATCAGATAATAATGATCCTCTTCCAATTCAATAAGGTGACATAGTTATCATGGAATTTGCTTCAATAGTAGGCTATTGAATAATATTGCATATTTCCTATTTAGGATCATGGATAAGAGTGTTAATAAATGAGAAATAGTTGCAACTTTAGAATAACTTGCAGAAGATGTCTGCAATACATTAATATAGTTAACAAATTCCTTACTTATTATTTTCATAATTAGTTGATAAAGGGGTTATTCCTGGGTCGACTGTTGGTGTGAAAGGGTGGACCCTGGTCAACAACGCAGGTCGTGGACTCGGCCCTTCTTTGGTGTGAAAGGACTACTCGACACAACTTATGATCAAGAAACTTCAATGGTTTTGAATTGGCGCCTCAGTGTTAAACACAGTTGTGCGACAAGAAGCAACAATATCAGGCATACAGCTAGCTAAGGACGGGTCAGTATAATTTCTAATTATTTCTATTCCAATTTCTATTCTAATTTCTAACGTTTTAATAAAAGGCGTTTCCCAACTACAAACCACGGTGTCTGTGCCCAGAACTTCACAGTGCCCATGCAAGGCCGTGGGAAGTAGGGGTGTAGAGTGTGCTGCAGCACCCCCTAGCGGATGGTAGAGGACAGCGTTTCCCCTACAATGCATTCAACAGCGACGCTGTTACAATATTTTGTTTTGGTTTTGATTTAGTTAACGCTAACCATCACAATTTGGATAAGAGTTAACGTTATGTCCATGGTTGTTTTTCCAAATTCCACTTGTGCAGCGATACTAACGTTAGGGTTCTGAGACTATTAGTCAAACGTTGCGAATGTTACCATGTTCGGACGATCATAACAGCCACCGGCCTTAGCTAAAGTTTTATCGTTTCATTTTCTTCATGCTAACATAATAATTAGCAAGGTTAAGCTGTCATAACCATGACATAATTAAAACATTTGTGTTTTGGATTAGTTTTGGAACATGAGATAGGTAAACAGTGCGGACGTTTAGCTCAACTTACTTGCCTACTTATAGGCAGGGCACGCGTTTTCATTTTTTTCATTTTTTTTAAATCAAGTGATTAATCAGTGAAATGTTCAACATTTTTCTTACTAAAGCCTGGTTTATACTTCTCCGAAGCAGCACGTAAATAGCTCTGAGTAGCTTCGAAGAGCGCTGGTTTCTTGGAAAGCGTAGCTCACCGAGGCACGCCGACGTGTTGACGGGGAGCCATCCCAAATTCTAACAACGTGTCTCGCGAAGCATCTTCTCAGTGGGTCAAACGATCGCTGATTGGTTGAGCTGGGTAGGAAATAAGGAGGTATTCGGTAATATTTTGGCTGTATCCAAATTAAAATGCAGATGGCACAATTAATAAACTGGAGCAGATTGGCTGATTTTCAATAGCCTTCGAATCATATTAGTGGTTTTCTATGCACTTAGCTTGTACAGAGTATATAGCCTATGTATATAGGCTATATGTTACAACTGTTTTCTGTATTGTTTGATAAACTGTATGTGAATGTATTGTACAGCACTTTGGTCAGCTCTGTTTGTTAACGTTTTCAATAAATAAACTTGATTTGATTTGATATAAGAAAATATGAAAAGCAGTGAGCAACCATCCGTCTCTTTGTTTATACTTTCGCAGGACATGAACGGAGGTGTCCGTGTATGTGCTTCTTCTACGGTTTTGTGTACATTCTGGATTACGTAAAGCGACACTGCCACCTAGTGGGCCCGTTAGACTTACCTTGAAGTATGTAGGCAAACTACTATGCGAACGTAAGCGCCAAATGAACGTTTACATTAGCTAACTCGCTCACACAGAAGTGTAAACCAGGCTTAACTAAACATTCATTAATAAAATCTAATTTAGAAATTGTCAGTTTTTCAAAAAGTTACCGTTTTAGTGTCGAAAGAAGATTTTTTAATTTGCAGAGTTGTTGCTTCCATGTAGCCAACTGAATTCGTTAGAAAGCCAAAACTTCAGACGGGCGACTTTGACATTACTGTAGTCTTTTACTGTGAGCGAAATAATTAATATTTTGCCATAGATATATGGTCAAACGCATTATCTTTACATGTTATATAATCGTTTACCTAAATTAAGGGTACAATATTTCAAACGTATACTCTGAAAACAGCAATCGCGTCAAATTACTTGTTTGTTTCAGGATGCAGGCACCAGGCTCCAAAATTATAGCCTGGTACTACTACCGGACAAACAAACCAGTAGCCTGCGTTAGCATTAGGTAACATATCTGTGTCTAAAATCATGCCACGCTAAAATATAAATAGATAGGCCTACCTTATTCTATTATACAGTGAACTTATGTAGATAAATAATCTATAGATTTATAAAACCAGCGCATTAGTATAGCCTATGCTGTTGATTGGACCAAGATACCATCTTCACTTCCATCATGACAAGACATTGAATTATGTGCTTCACCTAGAGCACTGATCTGATTATATCCATAGGCCTACTTACAAATGAATACTAAACAAATTTATTCTCGAATAGATTTAAATAATAAAAAGGGTTACACATGTTTGGAAGAAAAATTATGAAAGCAGTAGTGTTAATGTTTTTCTTTTATTTGTGGCAACCAGTCCAGGATGTATGATACAGGAATAGAAAAAACTTAAATGTTTACGTACAAACAAACTCATGCTGCAAACCAGATCCATGAAAACCTGAATAGCATAGGTATACTAACCTTAGGCCTATGTTTAAAAGTTGGGATACTGGCACCTGCAGGCTGACCTGTCCAGAGCCAAACTTGCTAATTTAAAACCTGCATATGGTCGGTCAATGAAGCGTGCAGGATTCTGTATAAGGAGGTGCTCGCCTCACAAGGTTAACTTTGACCAGACACCACTGATCCTTACATCAGCCTCATACAGACTGCTTAAGTCCCCTGACTTTCTACTGGCTGACTCCTCTGCCTTTCACCTCCCTATAACAGTTACATTTGGCCTGCAGTGCAACCCAAAACAGTCTGTCTGTAATCTGTGATGACTTTTTTTAGATTTATGATGGCCTCATCTGCAGCTCTTAAACAACCTAGTTGATTGATCGCATCATCATACCTCCCATCCTCTTTTATTCACACTTGGTTCCAGTATTTGATATCTCATTTGGCAAACTAAAGATCCGCTTGTCATATGCCTCTGTCCATGGACGCCAACTGCCAAAACAAACCAATGTTAACTTTACACCTAAGTATTGCACTCCCCTAAATCTATAAAAACTTGCAAGCTTCTTACTACAGATCATCTTAGGGTCTTGTTGGTTTTCTAAAATCTCTGTTGGTAATATTCGTCTGTAAAGCAGTGACAAAATAAGTCAGTCATTGTGCACTGAAGTGCTGTTATAAAAAACATCCAAAAATGGGTTTAAAATTAACCATTGATTTAGGCATTGACATCTCAGTTCGTTTTGATAAATCCTGGATTATCATTTTATCACACAGCGCAATTTTCTTCACCACTGCGTGAATGTTGTCCCATTAGACTACTTTGTAGCTTTTGGGGTTGTCCAGGCTACTACTTATAATGTAGCCTAGTTAAACTGAACACTTGCTACAGTAACGAATTCAGTCACTCTCCCTTCTAACAAATTGTCTTACATCTTGGATGTCCCACAACTTTCTTAAATGAAATTATAAAACTCAGGTAGTCTTCTTAGTGTGTGCCAGCCAAAAGGATTCTTCAAAGGTTGGGTTCTTACAGGTATAGTGCGCCAGTGAGGTACGCAACCTAGGAGTAATTCTTGACTCGGAGACAATTGGTTTTGAATGTCTTGAATCTTATCTGAAAAACTTAATTTTAGCCAACTACATTTGGCATGACACAGGCAAACGTACAGAAACCTAATTTCTTTTTCAGTTATTGGTTATAATGTGACAACAATAATAATCAATTTGTGCTGAAATATATCAAATAATAACATTATAATTAAAAGGTACGACAAGCCGCAAACATAGATGTTCAAATTTTTCAGGCACATGCTTCACCTCCGCTGCTACAGCTCCATCCTAGGGGTTTGAAACCCCTGACCTGCACGTTCATAACTAGACATTTAAAAAGTAAAGGGTCCGAGGTCCAACCCCCATGGCTATGTGAACATGTAAAAGTCTGTTTCACCTTTAGAATCATTATTAACTACTAGAGTACAAATGTACTGAATAAGAACATTCTTTTGTCTGTGCATACTTTACTAAAAGTTTACCAAGACCTATAAACAATGATACTCAGTGATCCTTCAATACTGACAACATAAGAATATATGGATCATCTTGGAAGAATTCATTGATCATTTACTAATGCCTAGATTAAAAAAAATTACAGTTATTCATCTTGTAGAAATTATTTGTAGATAATTATCATACATTTACTAATAATAACATTCTAGTTTATTGATGATCTAATAACTGCTTATTAATGAAAGTTATTATAAAGTGTTACCTAATTATACTGAATTGTTCTGCATAATTTATTCCCTACGTCAGAAATAACGCGTGTTTTGTAGTTTCAGTCACAGAAATAATGAATGGAATCTTTTCAGTCATAATTCGTCTTCAATATCCTTTTATACATTTTATAGTGGGAAAATTGTATCGCAAATACAGCATTGTGAATCGTATGGAATTGTGAGTTCAGTGTATCGTTACATCCCTACAAAACACTCTCTTAACAGACATGCACACACACTCACATCCACCTCTTGAACACTTCCAGGGGCTTGAGATCCTCCCATGGTCCCCTGTGTATTGCTGCTCATCGTCTGCAACTGAAGAGTCTTAGTGTAGCAGCAGTGTCAATGATAGCAGCTCAAGCTAGGCTTACTCTTTATTAGAGGGAAATCAAAATCCCCTTGACACTAGCGTCTTCCTTTATTCATTTTGTCAACGTGTCGTGCAGGGCCCACAAGCCTACACATATGCATACAACTCATGTAATTCACTGCCTAAAGCAAGCACATGGAAGGATTCTTATTCAACAACTAGGAATACTGACATTCCAGGACTTTGGAATATTGATGACAAAATAGAAGGGACACCAACGGAGGTAAACACACTGGTGTCTATGCTACTGGCTGTAAAACATCCTTAACGACTTAGAATGGCTAATGACCCGCTGTTTAGGAAAATGCAGTATTGGTGATAGGAGAATTTGATTCTGAGAGAGAATGGAAAATAGGGAGAGAAGGCGAGATAGTTGGTAAGTCAGGATAAAGGAGATACTTTTGAAGGAGAGCAAAAAGGGAGGAGAGGGAGAAAAAGGGTGAAGGTGTTTTTTATTGAAGGATAATCAGGGGGAGGAGACCCATAGAGCAGATGGAGGAGAGGCCATCGTCTCCCTGGGTCAGGCCTACCCCCAGTGGCCTCCACACTCTGTGATTTGTCAAAAGGCATATGGAACATTATCAGTCAACCACATCAAATGAGAGCCACAGATGGAGGGGAAGGATAGCAGAGAGAGTGCCAATGACACAGATGTCTCAGAAAAGAAACACACACACACACACACACACACACACACACACACACACACACACACACAGACACACAGCTTGATAACCCACCTCCTCTTCAAGGTGTCTTAGATTGTAAAAACCCAGTACATTGAAGGAGATAATATTTTTTATATAATTTATATACTGTACCCTTTAGACAGATTTGCACCCTTACTTATTACAAGCATAACAATGTTTTGTTTATCAAATATTTTCTATACTCAGCAACATGACAGCAATATATGTTTCTTAATACCATTGCTCAGTTTTAAAAAAAAAAGCACTTTCATTAAATTTTTTTACAAATAAGTATTTATGCATCCTTCCGAGGTAACAAAAGTGAATCTTCTCCTGTCGCCTGATGAGGTCAGAGAATATAACAATGGATCTAAGACAAAAGCTCTCTCCAGATTATTTAGTTCTTAATCTGTTCTGTTCATCTCACCTCACAGGTTTTCAGTATCATTTATGTCAGGGCTCGGGGATGACCATACTGAAAGCTTGATAACTGGATGTGGTCAGTCCACCTTTTGAAGATCCCACCCTTATCCAGTTGTAGCCTTCAGGCAGGGGCAGGCAGATTTCAATCTAAAAGATCCTGCTACGTGGTGGATTCCATGGTGCCTGTATCTTAAACGTGTTTTCAGGGATTTCCCAAATCCACAACAATACTTCCAAGGGTGGAAGTAATTTTTTCTCAAGAACACGTCATATGTTTGTTGCTCTCTCTAAAAGCTTTGTGTTTATATTGTCGAACCATTGGACTTTGTAACACTCAAAGTGGTGCCAACATTTGCGTATTTATGATATGATTTGCTCGAGCAAGCAATCTAGAACACTCGTTGGCATGAAAGTAGTGTCTAGTTCTATCTCACTAGAGACTTAAGCAATTTTCCTACTGATTTATGGAGATTTGTTTTACCTCTGAATAAAATACTCAGATTAGTCTGGGGGCAAAATATATTAGTGTTTTCCAGTGGTTTTTGGTTTTATTATTGCCATAATATTTATTTTTTATTTTTATAGTGATAGTTTACAACATGTGTATTCTCAGAGTTTCCCTTTGTTGGTGATTAAGAGAGAGGGTCTGTGAGTACCCCATACCACAATCAACCATTGCTGAAGACTCAGTACTACTTTAGAAGAGTTAATAATAAATGAGAATAGAAAGAAAAGAAAAACAGTCGCAAAATGTGACCTTGTAAGATCTAGCTTTTAACTAAGTCTTTTCGTATTTTTTTCCGGAAACATTTTTACCTTCTTTACTAATAGTGCCAAACCTTTTGAGAGACTTATATTGATATACACTTTTTAATGAAATTTTTCTGTTATTATTCCTCTTAGTTTATCTTGAAATTCTCCCAGTATTTCCGGTCCTTTCCGTGGCCATACTGTAAAGCACAGGTTTCTGGGCTAATGCTAAGCCTGGTCATGCATGGTATGGCATGGCAGAGAGCCACTGCTTGTCTGACCTCTGCAGACCCCAGCCGTCACGCTGCTGCTCGCAAATCTGGAAGGAGTCCCTGTGCACTTTGTTATAATGTGTGTGTGTGTGGCTCTTCTATTGGATCGGTGGGTGTGGACTCATTATAAGGGTGGGCACACACTTTTTGCTGTTAATGAGAATGCTTTCACTCTCCTATTACCATTCATCACTTTGCCTGTGCTCGCAATTACAGAGGAACAGTGTGCATAATGAGGACTGATTAATTAATTTAGGCCAACAGCAGAAGTGCCTGGCTGCTTGTTAGTACAGAGCATGCTTGGGGCATAGGCAGGCGATGACACCAGGTGACAGCACACCTGTGTTCCACTCACATCTGCAGGTGGAGAGTATCTATGTGTTTGGTGCTTATCTCTAGTCGGAGTCACTTTGAAAAGTCCGCCTATGTATTTCTGGAGATTCTGCTAGTGGGGTCCGATTTCTAAGATCAATCAATGCAGGTATAGTATCTATAATTCTGGGGAGCTCTCTTGTGGAGACTTTGAGTACAACAACGCAATATACATGGTAAGAATTGATCAATTTTCTTTAATATGTACAAAAGAAGGCAAAACAACAGAAAATATATTACGTAAATATCAATCAAGTAAATGTATGTGCTTCAAATCAAATTTGACAAAGGGGATCTTTGTGTTGGTTCAGACAGGTGTCATAGACATCTTGTGTATGTGTCTTATCATAACCCCGGTCAGCATACAAAACAATCCATTCATGTTAATAGACATGTGGATTTCATTCTAACGCGGGGTTTACTTGCCATACTGTTTGTGCCTGCATGACCTTAGATTGTGTTTGATTTCCCTATCTTTACCCCAGCGTACACCATCATAAATGTGTACAGAGCACCAAGGATTTCTATTCTCAGTGTATTTTGAAGTCCTGTGAAAAGCTATATCATTACGTGCTAAGAGGGTATTGACCTGACCTGTCTTAACTCAATTATATAACTATTTCATTGTGTTCATTCGATTTTTATGAAAATTAATGTATATTATTAAGTTTCATCAAATTTATTGTCAATATATTTGCATTTCAAATATATTAAGCACATCCTTAAATATAATAAATTTAAAAGATGCCAAAAATATCAATCCAATAATACATAGTTTGGACTGTTCAAGATGCTCTGTATCATTACTAAGATCAAGGAAAATCCTTTGTATGTCCTATATAATTCATGGAAATGGGGTGTAATGATGGCACTCCTAGAAATCCCAGCAATACTACAAAAGGTCTGCAAAAGAAATAAAGTATTTTTGTTTGTGGCTCACGGGGTTTGAGGGTCACTTTAACTGATTACTCAGCGGCAAATTTAACACGCTGGGGAAAATTGATACAAATGCAGGGAATCCCTCGATGATGTCTTAATACAGGGACCGTAAAGACCCTAGTCTTAACACGGGGACTGTATAGACCCTAGTCTGAATACAGGGACCATAAAGACCTTAGTCTGAATACAGGGACCATGAAGACCCTAGTCTTAATACAGGGACTGTATAGACCTAGTCTGAATACAGGGACTGTATAGACACTAGTCTGAATACAGGGACCATGAAGACCCTAGTCTGAATACAGGGACCATGAAGACCCTAGTCTTAATACAGGGACTGTATAGACCCTAGTCTGAAAACAGGGACCATGAAGACCCTAGTCTTAACACAGGGACTGTATAGACCCTAATCTGAATACAGGGACTGTAAAGACTGTTGAAAAAAAAAGAACCACAACATATCATTTCATACATTTTGTACCACACCTTTAGCAAGATGTCCAGGGTCAGGGAAATTGTGTAATATCATCATATTGTGTTTGTCTTAAAAGACAACTGTCTAAATGTTTGCCCTGCATACCCTTTGTGGGATATTTGACCGTCATCTTAATTCCAAAATCTATAGACTTAAGTAGATTAAGGAAAGTCGACACATCTTGCTGATTTTAAAAGATACAGACAAATGTAATCTGTGCTGACCTAAAAAGGCATTATATTACTGCAATTATTGAATAGATACTTTTCTTTCTTTTTCCATTTGTTGGCAAGATGTTGTAGATTAGGGAGCACCTTGAAACACCATGGGTAATTCAAGGAACATTTTGGGAGCTTTTTCATTATTCCATTGATGTCATAAAATATCTATGAGGTTTTCTGCAACTTGTTATGTGATAAATATCAACCATTTCTAAAAACGGATTGGAGGTTTCCTATTATGTTTCAAACCTTAAACAGGTTAACACAATCTCAAAATACTTCTATGCATCAATCACCAGTGGTTTCTTTGTTTTGAAAGCACCACTGGTAGACCAAAGACTGAGTTTCACAGTGTTCCTTCTCTATCCCAGGAGTGTAAGGTGTGTTCAGCAGCACCAGCAACACTTTGGAAATGAAGTTGGGACACCGACTCAAACAATGGAACGGATGGCTGAGTGATTCTGACATGGCCTTGTGTTGCACTCATTCACGCATGGCCAAATCATATGGCCTCTTGTCTATTTACGTGTTTTTACCTGCCACACACAACAAAGGTCTATGTGATATGTGTTTTAATTTTTTTTTCTTGGAACCACGGAGGTTGTTACCATTAATGCCTATTTCATGCATCTCCAATGTGGGTGTGAGCCACAAATATAACCTATGACTGTATGACAGAACAAGTTTTCAGTAAGCTGTACCTGTATCAAATAATCTAAACACGTTTTACGTTATAACACCAAAAAAGGAATTTCCTCACACAGACTTGCTGCATATTTCGCTTTCACTTAGGGGTTTTACGTGGTTTTGCCACAACCTGAAATTACTTTGCATTGTAATTCCTTCTATATAATACTGGGTTGTGTGAGCAATGCATGTCTGCTCTTGAACAGCCTATACTGTAGGCAGACTGCCCCTGGGAGGTTTGCCAAAATCTGTTTTTCCCTGTTGGGTCTCATTGCTTTCTCTGCCACCTCTTATTTGTATTCTGTCAGCAGGCGATTGGAGGTACTCATGCCCAATTCTGTGCGTAGGAAGCAGTGCCATAAGGATAGTGCTGTGGCGTGTTTTTTTTTACTGGTGTGATAAAGTTTAGGTTTTTTTTCTTAAGGTGAAGTGCAAAACAAATTCTAGATTGATTTATCTTATGCCATCAGCATTAACTGAGCAGTGTGTTCGTTTTAAAAACATTGATTTTGCTAATAGATGGTGAAAAAAGGAAGAGTGACGCCATTCATTTAGACTCACTTCAAATAAATACCTACAACATTTTTGGGGGGATAAATGTCTAAGAGGAATTTAGTAGAATCACTTTTATTGTTTTAGAGGCCAACAGATTCTTACAAAGTACATGTACATCCACACATGCACACCGTCATATTCTTTGGGGAAAAAATGAGCAGTCACCGTGTAGTACTTTTTGAAAAGGTATTAGTGGAGAAATCGAAAGAAAAGGACATAGATATGTGGATGTTTACTTTTATGGAAGTCTATGGATCAGTGTGCATTGATGGATAGAGTGAGTGACAGAAACACATTTTTGCCTGTGTTTGTGTGTGAGGGTTTGTGCATGTGTGCGCGCATGTGAGTTGATTAGGGAGAGGGAATAGGCATTATAGAGAAGAGCAAGGGTGACAGCAGGTTGGGACCACACCTATCCTCCATTGAAGGAGACGGATTAGAAAAGTGATTTTCCGGCCGGGCAATTACTGGTTGGGGCGTGCGGGGAGAAGAGGAAGGAGTTTATCAATGTGATGTAAAAATAGGTATGGTGGATTGGGGTCTTAATGGAAATTTTAAGTTAAAAACTAGGGTAGCCCCCAAAAAATAAGCAGTGTGCACTCACTCATGTAAATGCAATCTTGATGCAGCAGAAACATGCTCCGCAGCCAGAATGCAGACAACATGTGATTGATAGGAGCAACAGGCCATGCCTGTATGGGAGGGGAAAGGAGAGCCCTCCTTAGTGTTCTAAAGATGTCCCTTCAAACACAGGCACTAAGCAGCTAACCTCACACCTGACTTTATTTTCAGCTTTTTCAGTTGCAATAGTTAGGCACTCCAAATTCCGTTGCTTCATTTCACCAAATTCACACTACCCCCTATGTATTTGAAAAAGGTCAGGCTTTGCTCTTGCTCCGGAAAGAGGGCAAAGTGTTGAAAATTGCTCTATGGAAAGGTTAATGTATTCTGGAGTTGCTGGCTGTAGCAGCTTATCTCTTAAGTCAAGCCATTTAGTGTCATGTTGCTGTCATTTACAGTATAGAGTGGACACATAATGATATGGAAGCATTTTGTTGACTTAATAATAGTAGAATGGATTAACGTCTCTATGGGCCATCATAATGCTTTTTGTGTTGCCTCATGAATGCATTTGTTGAATTGTTTACAGTTGAACAGTATACTTCTAGCTGTTTTGTCATTTTGAGTAGAGTGGTTTATCCAGTTTAAGAAATTGTACCTGTAGTTTAACAAATCAAGATTCCACTAGTTGACACTATTTCTGCAGCTCATTTGCCCCTGTGGGTGACGTCCTGTACTTCTCCCTGAGTGAGCGGGCAGAAGGAATTTTTAGAAGCTCATTATGTTTGTACCCCTGCATATACACACCAAGTCCATATTCATGAGAGCTATGTGGAGTGTTGGAGGTAGCAGAGACAAAATTAATGCTGAATAATTTACTGTTTATTTTGCATCAGATCCTGGTTGAAAGTAAACAGAGTTTGGTTTTCCCACAAAGCTCTGGAATTTTCCCTGCATGTCTTTTCCCATCATTAGAGAAAAAATACATGAACTCGCCACATTCTAATTTGGATATAATCCATTCTGGAGAGTATAATAAGAGAAGCATTCTTATGGTTTGGTGGTTTTTCCATGATGTTTTTGATCTGTTTCTCCTCAGTCTCCACATTGGTAAGAATGACCTTTTGACCTTTTACGATGGGGATGACCTTACCGCCAACATCCTCGGCCAGTACAGTGGCGCACAGCCTCGCTTCAAGCTCTACACCTCCATGGCAGACGTCACTATCCAGTTCCAGTCTGACCCTGCCACCAACATCTACGGCTACAACAACGGGTTTGTGGTCCACTTCTTTGGTGAGCACACTACAATCCAAACATAAATGATCCATACATAGAAATGTATTGTATACACTTTACTATTATAAAATATAGAATCCTTCACTGGGTTTCTAGCAAATCCAATATATTTTTGTTTTGTTTTGTTTTTTTTGCTTGTTTTATTTTTTTCATGATTTATGATGAATTACTTCTACCTGTCGATTCAGCATAGCCAAATCAGACTTTAACATCTGGTTCTCAAGCCATCTTTAACATTTAAAGTATCATGAGCATCTGGGAAACTGTTAGTGGTGCACAATAACTTTAAGGGGAACGTGACATTTTCCTTTGAATGACTCCTCACCATTGGGGGCTGTCGCTGAGTCTGACATTGATCAGTGTATGATTCCTGCCTTAAGTAGACTGAGTTTGTTATTTTATCAAAGACCAATACATTTAATAATACAACTAAAGGGGAGTTCAACATAAATATTTGTACAGTCACTAAAAGGAATAAGAAATATATTGTCTTAAATTCAGAATAACACCCTCAATCAGAAACTAGGAAAGCCCCCAAATTGAAATACAGAGATTGAGGCTGCAAAATGTAGAATCTACTGTGTCAGATGAATTGCCAGTGTGTACAGAAGTATAGGACAGAATTGGCAATGGAAAGCCCCCACTGCTCTTTGGCTGTGATAGGGTGCAATCATTGAAATGGGAGCATTTCCCTCCTGTTTGATTAATATGCGTGATAAATACATTCATTGTTCATTGTCTGTCATCGTCTAAGAAGATAACTATATTGGAAAAGTTAATTGAGCAAATTAAGTGATTTTCTTTTCTTTTTTCCTCTTTACGCACAAATAACATCCACCACCCTTTCTTTCTGTCCTGGCCACAGAGGTGCCGAGGAATGACACATGCTCAGAGCTACCAGAGATCACCAACGGATGGAAGAGCACCTCCCATCCCGACCTCATCCATGGCACAGTGGTCACTTACCAGTGCTACCCTGGCTTCCAGGTGGTAGGCTCTGAGATCCTCATGTGCCAGTGGGACCTCACATGGAGTGGAGATGTACCAAGCTGTGAAAAAGGTGAGCTGGGAAACATCTTTCAGTAAGTAGAGTTTCTCTGAATGATATCCTTCCCTTTTCCTGCAAGAGTCTGGGAAACCGATTTGATTTCAGTCTATTAAGAAATTATGGAGCAGAATATTTTAAATTGAGCAAAAGGTGTCCTTCAGTTGCTTTGTCCTTTAAGCAATCTGAATTTGATGAGTTGTCCCATAGTTCAGGGTGTCCTCTTTACTATGGAGAGAACATTACTACTTGTTAGGAAGTCAGTGGAAGATCAAAATCTAACCTTGCTAGACCGGTACCACAGTTATATGCTTTGTCAGTGAGAGCATTTTATTTTCTCTTCCTTTATGCTGAGAATGCCTTAAGTCCTGATGTGTACCAGTTTCCTCTTAGTTGCACTAAACGTTTTATCAAACCAGACAGCAAACCAAAGTCAAAAAGGTTAACCCCACATAGGCAATGCATGGAGTCGACTCAATGATATCTGAGCAGGTTAAAGTCACTTTGACACCCGGCTGGCCACTGGTGTTTTCAATGACAGCCTGTGTAATGTGTGGTGAGCAGAATTGTGCCAGGGTGTCATGTCCTATCAGTCCAATGTGTGAAACTCCACTTGGAGCTATTGTCTGGCCAGGCGGAAATAGCTATGAAACCATACCGCACATAAATAGTCCCCTCTTTGGAAACAACATGTCAGACTAGGCCTTCCGACCTGTGAGCACTGACAATAAAGAATGCAATCAAATCTGTAGCTAAATCAAATGCCAGCCTGCTCATATTTAGTATATACATAGACAGGTTTTGTACACTTGCAGCGAAGCAGTGGTCAAGCCACAATTAAACCAATATACAAGCATATTTCGAACAAAAACCCTCGATGGCATTCATAAAACCACAGGAGGGAATGCAGTTCCAGTCTGAAATCTGTGGCAGAATGTGGCTGCCACCTACAGGTGGGTAAAATCATGGCAGGAACATACTAACATAGCATGAGACATCAATGACTGTGAATTCTTATGTGTGTCCTGGGTTAGAGGGTGGAATTTGTGTTTTATTTATAAACTGTGTGACTACGGTCTTATAGAATGCTACTGACTCCTCGGTTCCTGTGGGGCACCCTAATTCAACATTTCTTCACTCATACATGCACGCGCAGTACTTTGAAGTTGCTCTAGTCTAGGACAAATCATTCATCAAATGACATGCAAGTTATGTCAGTTTAATAAATTCAAACTTGTTGTGTGTGCTTCTTCTTTTCCATGTGGTGTTGAAGTGATGACGTGTTCGGACCCGGGGAATGTGGAGCACAGCCGGAGGGTGGTCACTGGGTCTCGCTTCGCTGTGGGCTCCACGGTGCAGTACGTTTGTAGTAAAGGTTACACCATGTCTGGTAGTGCTCTTCTCACCTGCCTCAACAGAGACTCGGCCAATCCTAAGTGGAACCAAAGGCAGCCCAAATGTGTCCGTGAGTAAGAGAGTCCTTATGGGGTCCTGACAGCACACACACTCGCATACTGGACACAATACAAACACATCATTCTCATCTCCATACATTTATTTTACACCATGCACTAATGATAAACTAAAGCAGAAAGCTTTTGTTCTAGACAGGTTTTTACAGAGCCAGTTAATGGCATCATCTTTATATCCTTAACCCTTGGCAATGGGTTGAGTGCACTACATGCAATTTAAACAATGTATCCTGAGCCCATGAAGCTTTCTTCTCTTTTGTCTCGCGTTGATGACATATCATCAATTCACTGGCTCTAGATCAAGACCTGGCCTTGTTAGAGAGCAATCAATAGAATAAACAGGTGAGAAAGGCATACAGAACTAATACCACCCAAGGATGCTCCCACAAAGGCATAGCATGGACTTCTTTTTCTAGCTCAGGAGATCAAGATGGAAATGAGTGCTGAAAGAGTGCTTACACTATTACACCGTCCTGCTCACATAAAAGCCAACAGTGATAGGTCTTACAAAGGTTTTCTAGAAACTAAAAACTGCCCTAGGTAGATCAGATTAAAGAGGATGTTATCATGTTATCAAGTTATCACATGCCCTGTGTGTGAAGGCCCCATTATTTATAGGAGATATTATAGGAGTACTTATGTTGTTTCTTGTGATCCCAATAAGACAATGGTTACTCAAATCCACAAAATAACATACAAGCAAAATAGATACAGTATATGATATAAATACATGCAACATAATGCATGTCTTTATATGATACAACTTAGCCACCTGTAAGTACAAATATAGTAGACTTAGCCACCTGTAAGTACAAATATAGCAAGGATTTTAATGATTGTTATTATTATTATTATTATTATTA
>JAVQIZ010005518.1:0-11574 GCA_036023535.2 Galaxias brevipinnis
TATGTAAGCGCAACGGACTGCAATACCCAAGACATGTGGTCACAGTAAAGGAATCTATTGGATCACAACTACGGGCGTTGATAAGGCGCACAAAATAGGCCTAATAATAATAATAATAATAATAATATGACTTTCAGGTAACAATATGTGTTGCATCTGACGATGCATCACATAATAAAGTTAGACTTCTAGGCTATGTTGAATTCTTAATTTTGCCTAGGAAGGTTCCTAACTGGGTGAAATGAGCCAGAAGTATGTGAGTGGCAGCCATGATAAGTGCTGTTTAAATTCTCTAAGTGCTAAGGAAAGGTGCTTCAATGCTTCCTAACTTGTGTACTTTAGCATAGAATACAATGGACCATCCTTTACGAAAGGAAAGACGAAAATGCCGCCCCACAATTCCTTGTGGCACCAACATTTGAAGAGACATACATTAAGCTATTCACAAAACGATCAACATGACGGACAAGGGATGCAGATCATATAGCCTAGTTGTTTATTAAGCATTCTCCATCTTATGCCCTAATTTGTTAATATGTTTTGCTTATGTGATGTTGCTTGCTTATGTTTTCAACTGTCAACATGCTGGCAATGAATAATTATATGTATCGTAGTAGATTTGAAAACATGTTATGCATAACTTGCATACATTTAACAATTAGGCTATTTAATACAATCGTATTAATTGGGATTCATGGCGATATGAGTTGACAGTGGGATGAGGACGTGAGCAACCATTCTCAGGGTGACACCTATTTCGTTTCCCTTTTGTGACAGGTAGCTTATTTCTTTTTTAATTTCAATTCCAACCTTGGTAATGAATTAATATTTTTTTCCGGCTTGCCCACGTTTATATAGGCTGTGGAACAACACAGTAACAACGCACGGGGCAAAGTATCTTAAGATGCGCTTTTTGTAGGCCTAGTTAATCTTCGAGACATTGTAGTTTCTCACGAACGAACCCCAAATACTACTGTCACGTGATTATGTAGCCGAGTGTAAGTGCAGTCGGATTGCCTTAGCAACGCAATTGCTGTGTCCTAAGTCCTCATGAATTCTCCTTCATATCTTTCCTTAACCTCATGACGTTTTCCCTCAGAGTTAAGGACAAAGTACATAGTGTAAGTCAAAAGGACATACTTTATTGGACTATTCGGATCCAGCCCTAGAATGTTTGTATGTGTTTCCAAATAAGACTGCATTGAATGACATCACAAACAACTGGACAACATTCTTATCAACCAAGTTTAGTCATTTAAAAGAAAATCCAGGAAACACAAGTTTTGATATAAGACTACGGGAATGATCACTGTCACAAACTAAACCACGCCTCCTGTTATTTTGACTTAGATTGCCAAGGTGGAGAAGCTTAAGCCTCTGGAGGTGGAGCTTAGGCGGTTGGAGGACTTGTCTGAGTCCATCGTCAATGACTTTGCCTATATGAAGAAAAGAGAAGAGGAGATGAGGGATACCAATGGTAGGTGCACTGCTGTGTGTACTACTGACTCAGCTTAAACAGCAACAGTACCAACTGCTGGCCAGTTCTCATATGATCAGAGCCCTTTTTTTTTTTTTTTTTTACTTGGCCAGATGAAAAACGAGTAACGCATGGTTGACAAGTCTAATTAATGAATGTGTTTTCCCCAGAATCCACAAACACGCGTGTGCTCTACTTTAGCATCTTCTCCATGTGCTGTCTGATTGGACTGGCCACCTGGCAGGTCTTCTACCTGCGTCGCTTCTTCAAAGCCAAGAAGCTGATCGAGTAAAGCCCTCGTGCCTCAGGGGAACCTGCTGCCAACCAGCTGGCCATCCAATGCATCTAAAATCCACCATGCACCTTCCTTGGAGTAGCTTCAGCCAACAACAGTAGAAGGTTTAAGGGGTGTAACTCATGGGGTGGAAAAGTGAACACAAAGGGTGGTGTCATCTAAGCGCAAGCAAATCAGCTTAGAAACACTGCAGTGAAATGTGATGTTGAATATTTCTTTCTCTTCGTTGGTTTTCTATAGCTCACATTTATTTGTCTGCATTGTTTTGACCGTTTCATCCGACTGAATATGAAGGTGTTTAATTGATTCAGAGAGATCACTTTATTGTTGAGATGCATTTGTCAAGAGAAAGTTGTATTGCCCTGCTATTATTGTACAAAATAGTTGCCAAGCCAAGTAGATCTGTGGAGTTCTTTTATAGGTGGCTGTGGTTATTTCAAGGGGGAAAACGGCAAGCAATGAACTTTTTGTTTTGTTCGCATAGGTGTTGGGGGACTAAAATTAACATCTAAATAGCTTGTTTTGATAATGTTAATGCTTAGTTGCTTTTACCTGCGTTGTTTCAGGGGTGGGTGGGATTTTTTGTTGTCAAGGAGTGTATGCACATGCCAGTATGTTTAAAAAATAGGTCATATTTGTCGTACTTGATACCAGTTCTATTTTTAGAAACTACAGAACTACACCATCAATTTTGAAGTCAACTAAAAATGTCAGAAAGCAAGAGCTCTTCTATAATGCTTCTTGCTCAAGGTCTCTTTTTGCAACATAATAATACTCAATCGTTTTGAGGCGAACATATTGGCCGTTTTCTAATAAAATTGTAGATCGCTGTACTTCCATTTACATGTAAGCTTGACTTAGTTTTGAGGCTCAATCCATTAAGTAGCTTGTCTTGTCTTTTCTGAAAACAATTGAAATCATGTCAAATAACGTATCTTACTTGTTGAATATTTCAATATTTAGTTATAAATTACAGGAGAGGGATTGAAATACATTCATCCATCCTTGTATTTAAAAGGTGTGGGTTACATGGGGGTGTGGCTGATGAAATATTTCAGATCTTCAGATTTTATTACCTGGGTACAATTTTAACTGTGAGCATACCATGTGTGTGTTCTATTAATTATTTTTCTGTTGATTGATACACATTTTGTATAGGATTGTGCTGGGGTTTTATTCAATAAAATATTTGTTCGATTTCCCAAAAAAGGATTTTGTGCTTGGCAAATGCTTTTGTAAGGTTTCTTGTCCACTTGACATGAAATAAAGCCTTTTATTTAGGTACCGTCCCACTTCAAAAGTTCAGACTAATTAGCTTAACAAAGACTGATATCAAGTTTCACGTTCAAAATTTTATTCTAAACTAATTAACTGATATTACAACATCTTCAATCATTTATGTAAAGTAAATTGTGGTAATTATTTAAATCGAGTAGTAACCGGCTGAAGACCCGGAATCGGATGTAGCATAGATTTCTGTACTTCCGGTGCATACATTCAGACGTAAACGTCAAAATATTGTTCAGAAAATGCCAGGAGCAGATAAAGAAACAGATCTTACAGAGAAGATCGAAGCCTTTTTGGCTGACCTAAAGCGTGGAGGAAGCGGAACAGGACCCCTTCGTGGCTCAGGAGAGACTGCTCGAGAAACTACAGCCCTGCTCCGCAGAATAACAGCCCAGGCACGATGGGGCAGCGCAGGTAATGTTAACACTACTTGCAAGGATTCGCAATCGATCTCTCAACTAGCGCGAACCAAACAACTATATAATGAGAACCACACTTTATTATTTATAAAGTTATTTCTCTTGATAGATGACCTTAGATATTTATGAGATAAAATAAAAAATAAAAACATTATCTCATGTCATCAGGGGCATCATGCAAGCCAAAATTCTGGGGGGCACAAGAATGTAGTGTAATATAATGACGTAATTTGACATAGGCTGTGTTTGGAATCGCCTACTTAAGTAAGTACTATCTGCTACATACTCAATGAGTACGAAATGTATACTGAATGCTTACACCGAAATCTAGAATGATTCGATTATATTGTTAGTATACGCAATTGGAACATGTGACCAAACCCCGGCATTTTTGTAATCCTGTCAAAGCTAGAAGGAAGTTGCCGAATTGCATTTTTGAGCTTGAAGCACCGTCTAGTAACCTCTCACGTCACGTACTCAACATTTCCCCAAATTTGAGTATGTCCTCTAGGGACTTTTTCCATACTCAAATTTCACATACTATGTACCGTTGACAATCATACTGCATAGGGCTACTATTTGTTTGTCAAACATAGTACGCTAGGAATGCATAGTAGGTGATTTTGAACACAGCCGATGCCTATACGGCTTCTCTAATTCCGTTTTTGCACAATAAAAGCCAAGTGTATGTTTGTATGTTTTCATCCCTACCTTAGCAACTTTCTGCAAGACTCCAAAAAGAGTCAAACTCTATTATTAGCATTAGCTATTATTATTGTTATTGACATCATTATGTTGTTACTGTGAGAATTATCATTAGGCTATTCAATTATCTTTACCTGCTTCACACTGTTCCACAACTTTAACTGCCTGAGCCTGATCATCCCCTGATTGGTCTGAAATGGTCATATGAAAGAGGAAACAGTTCTTTCAATTAAATCTGCATACATTTCCATGAAGGAAAAATAGTCTGTCTACAAACGTCACCTAAGATCCCCTTTTGCACTAACAACCTCCTCCTGACTAAGGACAGGGCTGTGGCTTTCAGTGTTTTACATTTTTGGTAGAATGTGGAGACTTTCCTCTGCATCTTGACCTATAGATATCAAATGGAATTCAGTGTTTTGGTAACTATAACCTGTGATAGTTGTGGTAAAAACAACCAGCTCACTGCAATAAGATTCACATAGCTCTTCTTTAACAGTATTAAAAAGGATATGTCAATCATGACTCACAACTCGCTAGTGAGCCAGAAGAGTAGGCTAAACAAGGGGCATAAACAAGGGGCAAACATTGAGGCATAGGTACTAACTTTAGCTGGTTGGCTACTAACCTTCTTGCAAAGCAAACCATGTCAAAATGTGTATAAACTAATTGCATTGCATTTTCACAAGTTTGAAAAAAAGGGATTGATACTTTACCACTTTAGCAACACACTTGCCTCGATCTACTCTCGCATTAGCGCGTAAAACAGAGTGATGAGTGCATTCGTGCAGTGTACCTGCTGTACCAATTTCATCCTGCAGCTTTTGGAAGCAACCAATACCATAGGGAAAGGGTGTGTTTGTGTGACTTTTTGAGGTATTATATATTACGAATACATTTTACTCATAATATAAAACAATCAAACTACATCAAAAATCAATCAATCAAAAATAGTAGTAAAAACTAAAAAAAATCCAGATATCAATCATGCTTGAATGGGCATGACACGTCTGCATGGTAGCTGTCAAAATAAAAGCTACAGTGTGCCAGACTGGTCTAAACTTTCTTTTTGCTTTCTACAGATAGGTCTAATAATATTATATAATAATTTGTAATCCATGCTAATGAACAGGCCCAGGACTCAGGTGAATATGGGCTCTAAAAATGCCGTAGCTGTAGCAGCGATGGGTCTGTTTTCGGATAACTGTCCACTCCTCCATACCCTAATTAAACACATCCTCTATTAAAGGAGATCTAATGGAGATCATACGCAAAGAGGGAAGGCGAATGACTGCTGCTCAGCCTTCAGAGACGACCGTGGGTAACATGGTGCGGCGGGTCCTAAAGATCATCAGAGAGGAGTACGCCAGGTAAGAATAGTTTGGTTTCCTGGTGGCCTTGCACGAACACTGCCCCTCATTGGGTGCTTATCGTTGATTATTTACAGATCCCAGCCTTAACGGACTGCTTCTACTCAGCACGCTCCTAATGAACATTGCGTTATCTGTTCAATGAGAGGTGGTGGAAAGAAGTGGTGTTTTTTTGTCTTTTTGTCTACGGAGGATGGAACATTTAACCTTTTCATTGGGACATTATTTATGTATAATGTAGATGTTATACCATGTCTTCTATTTATTGACAGGTTACGGGGTAGCAGTGAAGAAGCTGACCAACAGGAATCTCTACACAAGCTGTTGACATCAGGGGGGCTGAGTGAGGAGAATTTCCGGCAACATTTTGGCCCCCTCAAATCCAATGTCATTGAAGCCATCAATGAACTCTTAACAGAGCTTGGTGAGTCACCTGCTTGCTACTTAGGGTTAGAGAAATATGCTTTTTAACAATGAGCTGCCCATAAAGTAAGTTTGCTGTCATCGCACACATCTTCCTATTAGTCCTATGTAAAACCAAGTGGTGAAGGCTTAACGTTGAACTTTTCTCTACTACTTCTCAGAGGGTACAACTGACAACATCGCCATGCAAGCCCTGGAACACATTCATTCCAACGAGGTCATCATGACCATTGGACGGTCACGCACAGTAGAGGCCTTTCTGAAAGACGCTGCACGGAAACGCAAGTTCCATGTGATTGTGGCAGAGTGCGCCCCATTCTGCCAGGTATTGGTCAAAATCAATTGTTTAAAACTTTCATGACATTAATCCTTATCCTTTCATGCCACAATACAAAAGCAGTGATGCATGTTTATGTATCATGAAAAAAAAACAAAAAAACTTTCTGTTAACCCTTTTATCACATAAGTCTAATATCTGAGCAAACCATTTTGTAGAGGCTATGTTTGTTGGTATGAAAGTGGATAGACAGAAGACACATTTCACATGAGCGTTCAGTAGGTTATACTGTATTATCCATAGGGAAATTTAAGTAGTTCAATCTTGGCCATTTCTTGATACTACAGAGTTGTCACATCTGCTGGTTTTTACTATGGCTTGATTTGATTTGATTTTTTCTAAACCAGGGACATGAAATGGCTACCAGTCTGTCGAAAGCTGAAATTGAGACAACAGTGATAGCAGATGCTGCTATATTTGCTGTAATGTCTCGTGTTAATAAGGTATGTTTTATTTCTAAGCTTTATCTGGGATCCACTGAATGCACCATTATATTGAAAGCATTGGGAAATCTGTTGTGCCTAGTTTTGACATTGAATAATCCAAGTAGCCCTCATACCAACCAAAATGACTGTACAGATCTAGGTTTATTAGTTGAATTTAAGCTTTGTCCTGGCCTTGGTTGGTCTCTGCAGGTCATCATAGGTACACAGACAATTCTGGCAAACGGAGGACTGAGGGCTGTCAATGGAACACACACACTAGCTTTGGCTGCCAAGCATCACTCTACTCCTCTCATTGTGTGCGCTCCCATGTTTAAGCTTTCACCCCAGGTAAGACAAACAATATTCAAAAGTACAGTCCATTGCAGGTGGACTGGGAAATACTTCGTCTTATTCTTGTGTGTTTATGAGAGTTGGGATTTAAGGTTTGGGTGGGCCACAGGAGATTTTCAGATTTCTAGAGCCAGAAATTCTTAAATTTTGGAACAGGTGCAGTAATCTGTAAATTTTTTCCTATAATATGATTGGTGATTTAAATTAATCATTTTCTGTTTAGTTCCCAAATGAAGATGACACTTTCCATAAGTTTGTCTCTCCACATGAAGTGCTTCCATTCACAGAAGGTAACCTTCCCAAATCGTACTTTGCAGAAAGGCCTTTTTTTACATGTACATTTTTTTTATTAAATTGCTTCATCAGTACCAAAGGTTTGCTCAATCTGCGAAATGTCAACAAAAAAACTTTTTATTTTGTTGACATACAAGTCACATGCACTGGTTTTCTCTCATCCCTCAGGTGAGATTCTGTCTAAGGTGAATGTGCACTGTCCAGTGTTTGACTACGTACCACCAGAGCTGATAACGCTCTTCATATCCAACATAGGGGGAAATGCACCCTCCTACATTTACCGACTAATGAGTGAGCTCTACCATCCCGAAGACCACGAATTATAGGGAGAGTAAAGAAAATAAAAATCTTTATGCAACATTAAGGTCAATTTTTTTCTTGGTTACTGATTAAATTACTTATTTGGGCAGTGATGTTTATTCCAAAATATGTAGCATTTTTTTAAATGAAATAGTAATGAAATCAATCAAGGAAGTAAAGTGTAGTAAATTTACTTTGTCATTCGTTTGGCCGTGGCTGAAACCGATTGAAGGTAAATTGAAGAAGACTATTAGACTGCAGGAATGGAAACGTCGTCACAGTGAGACAGTACATTACATTACATTCATTGTTACATTCATAACTAACCACAATAAGAGCATAATAGGAAGACTAATGTCTAAGTTAATGACTCCTTAAAAAGATTAAGACAGCAAGTTCAGAATGTCAAAGGCAACATGAAAGGTATTTGCTATGATGTTCTTATCACTAATTTCTTGTTCTGAGTATCTTCTACATAGTGAAGTGATGATACATGATACATACATAACGGCAAAAGAAGCAGCGCCGACTAATGGGTATTTTGAAGAAGTCTTCGAAAAAACGATGTCGATCCCCAAAGATACCTGCAGGAGGTAGTCGCGTGCAGTACTTCATGTACATTTTCTATAATATGTTGGTCACATGAAGTCTATCACGAAATAAAAGTTTAACATTGGCAAAAACAATGACGGTGTCGTTAGCAAAAAAAATAAATAAATAGCATAAGCTTCAACAAAACCAAATTGAATAGATTGCCAGCCAAATAAATCAGAAACAAATATTAAATAGACAAGATAAAGACAACATAAAAGTCTAGGAAACAAGTTACATTTCTTCTCAAAATACATGAAAAAGATTGAGTCCCGCTATATTGCTCAGGCTGCACTACAGCGTCTATTCACAGGCGCGATCCCACTACTGAGCGGCACGGGGGCTTTGGCCTGCTCCGTTTCCGACCTGGGCCGGTGCACCCCTCCTTAGACGACCTGGTGGTCCCGGGCTCCCCCAGGAGCACCATATCGATACCGAACTTAGTGCGGACACCCGATCGGCATAGTGCACTGCAGCTCAGAACTCCTGAGCTCAAACGATCCGCCAACCTCAGCCTCCCAGTAGCTTGGATTACAGGCGCACGCCACTGCACCCGGCGAGAGCTAGAGAGGTTTTTGGTTCTTTTGACTATTAAAAATATGACGTAATGTTTCCTGTTTGGCTCTAAAGTGGCCTCCCATGGTGGTAAACGGAATAGCTTTCATGGAACTTGATTGTAGGCACGAGGTGTAAAAGAGTCTATTAAAATTCTGTTCAAATGATTTATGTGTAGTATAGATCGTATTGATCTGGAATAGCCTTCAACGGGGTTTTTATATACTGTTAAAGTATTGTTTTCTACACCTGATCCAAACAAAAATACCTCGCAAATATTGCAAACCCAAAATCGGCGCAAATGGAGTTGGATCTTAAAACTCAATTAGGTAAATCTTCTGACAAACTACCAGATTCCGGTATCTTTGAAGTTTTGATATGACCCCAACAGTTGTTAACGTCTGCCCCCATTTGAGGACTCATGGCAGAGATTGACAGGTGGAAAACATGAATTAGAGGGGAGACCAAAAATGTGTGGCCAGGATGCAGTTGGTTTTCAGCTCCATCTCGAGCTCAGTCACTGGACAGTGAGTGGGAGAATATTCTCATGAAGAGGCAAGCAATTTGACCACTGGCCTAATCCTTAAATCCAGTAAAAAAACGTCTGTACTAAATTTGAGCCACTAATAGCTTCTCTTCAAGTGTGGAAATTATGTTTACAGGGACTGCGGTTTCGGGGGGGGGGGGGGGTGTTTACATGCTATGTATCTTATTTCCCAATGTCAGTTTTTTTCTCCACGGTACTTACAGGCGTCGCTCGTAGTTATGCTGTCTCTTCTCTCAAAACAGGTAGTAGGACAGTATTCACTCATTTAAGAAAGACACCACCATACATTCCTTAGTGCGATATAATGACAAATTCACCAAATGGCAGATTTCAACGCAAATCTGAGATTACGTTTTACCCTAGACCAGGCCTAATGTCGTGTCAATGTATCCCAATATGAATAGTTGCATCTGCACCATATGCACCCTTTGTCCAACATGCATTGTCCAACATGCAGAGCCGTAACAAGTCCATCCATGCAGGATACCAGTAATACTTAAATCCCTATGTTGTATTATGTAGAGACAACCACTAAACATGAGTCAGGTTAGCGATCAGAAAAGACTGACTAGAACTGTCATGAGTGGTAGCAAGATACAATATCGGCACAGATGAATGAATGTGTTATCCAACATAGCCCAATCAAAGTCTCCAAATGAATAGATGTTGACAAAGGCAGGGGTGGTAATGATCGTTTTTATGCTGCTGTGCAGTAATCAAATTCAAAGTTATGTCTAGAACTACATATTTCCCAGGATGGAGTTTAGCATAACATCTCTTATTCAAGAACAAGAAAAACCTATTTTTGCAGGAGGTTTTAAACACAAAAAATGATTTAATAAGTATTTAATATACTTAAAGAATTATTGAAATATGTAACAACTTACAAAACATATTGTTTAAAAATTATAATAATAAAATAGTCATAAAACAAGCAACAAATCAGAAAAAACTGAAAATGACGATCCTCATAGATTTACATATCTTCAGATTCTGGGACGGTCCTGTAGGCTTAGCTTGAAAACACAAAACATACAAAACATTACAACCCACTTCCCCATCAAAGTCACTGTACATGCAAGACAAAGAAAATTCAATCAGTAATAATGAGCACATATAATACCGATAACCTGCATTTGCAAGTGGGATTACTCTTACTTAAAATGCTAATTTTATTTCTACCGTTTGCAGCAGTTGTGTTATGAAAATATCAAAGCGTTTTTTAAAACCATACCTATATTTATCTTTTACAAAAAAGATCAGAAAGACTCTCATGCAAGGGTAAAAATACTTTTTGTTGGACCACTGTCTACTGTGCCATTCTGCCACAACAGCAACAAGTGGCCATCCCAGTTCCTTCTATAAACTGTGACTTTGTTTTAATCCCACAACATATTGTACTTTTAATGAAGAGTATGTCAATGAGTATGAACATCAAGTATGTTTCTGTACAGTGTGTACCCTTTGGGGTGAGTAACTAATGACTGTAACTACATACCTGCTCTGGGTTTTTGACCACTTTAAGGCATGTCTTGGAGGTAGGGATGTGGTTGGGTGAAAGAAAGTGCATCCAGCACGTTTACACTGAGCAGCAAACCGACAAGGCTGCACAAACAGAAACACGGTTAGTACCTGAAACATCCTCAAAGTAAGTCAGAAACCTTTTTAGGCATGGCCTAACATTTGGGTTTTGTATTTTGTAAATGAAGCCACAAACATAGAAAAATAAATTACCTTTGGATGGTAGAACGGGCAGTCCACCTTTTTGCACTCTGGGAAGAAACGACACACATTGCTGGCTTGTGGTGGTGGCACTGCTGAAAAATATAACATGTGTTGGTCCAATGTGTTTTGTGACTATTATCAAAACCTGTTCAAGATGAGATGCAACAGTATATAGGTAGGCTAGACAACTCCAACCGCTGCAATGTTGTCTTAACGGGACACAATTCACGCAGCGGCGACTAAAACCACGCTGTGTAGCGTTTTTAAACTGTATGAATCACCACAAATATAACGTTTTTGTTGGTCTGAGCCAATTCAGTAATTCAAATGTAAACCTCGTTTGACAACATACACGTGTCAACATCGATAGAGCTCTTGCTAATTCACATTTAGCTTTCAAAGTGCGCAGGTTTTGTTCTTGCATGAACAAATCCTTAACTTTAAGCAGTTTGATCAAAAAATATATGCTTTAT
>JAVQIZ010005538.1:0-12897 GCA_036023535.2 Galaxias brevipinnis
AGGGTGGGTGGGGTTAAGAGAGTGGGGGGACATGAGAGAGGGGTGTGAGGGAAGGGTGGTAGGGGTTAAGGGTAAGTGTATTTAAGAGAGTGGGGGGGGGGGTTGGGGTTAAGGGTGAGTGAGGTTAAGAGTGGGGGGGTTGTTGGGGTAAAGGATGGGTGGGGTTAAGAGTGGGGGGTTGGGGTTAAGGGTGGGTGGGGTTAAGGGGGTTGGGGGGGTGTAGTAGAATATGGGAAGAGAGGCAAAGCAGAAACATGAACGCGTCATCAATAAATCACCCAGAGGAGTAGCCAAACAAAACGTAGTTATGGTCAGACTTGTTGGTCAGTAAAGTATTTCTTATGAACTAACTGTTGGGTGGTGTATGTGGAATTATGTTGCGAATTGCCCAGGGGAGAGGTTTGGGGTGAACTTACTCTCCTGCGGTCCTCGGCAGCCTCCAGCTTCTTCTGGATGTCCTCCAGGGAGACATCCTTCTTCGGGGGGCTGGTGATGCAGTGAGCCGCGTCCGACACCGGGGAGGGGGGCTTCAGAATCACCTCGAAGGCCTGGCCCGAAGCTCGCTTGTTGATCGGCTTGATGTCCATGTCTGCTACTGTGCGGCATGAGTGTGTTTGTTTTTGTGTGTGTGTTGGTGTGTGTGTGTGTGTGTGTGTGTGTGTGTGTGTGTGTGTTCGTGTGTGTGTGTGTGTGTGTGTGTGTGTGTGTGTGTGTGTATGTGTGTGTGTGTGTGTGTGTGTGTGTTATTGAGAGGAAACAAGAGAAATAGAGAGGAGGAAGATTTAGATAAGCAAAGGGTAAACATGTTAATGACAGGTAAAATGTATTTTGACCACCAATAAGTAAAACAACCCACACAAAACGACAGTTTTCTATTTGCTTTCATATAAAAAAACACTTTGCTCCTATTTCCTTTGATGTTAAAATAACTTCATGAGAGTGATTTGTTTATCAAGCGGGACTTCTTTCATAAGACAGTGGGGCGATGTTTACCTTCGAACTCGCCCATGAAGTTCTTGCGAGCCTCGGGGTAGAGACAGGAGCATATGAGGGAGAGGACGGAGATCTCCTTCATCTTCTCTTTGTAGGCTGGGGAACAACAGAGCAGGGGAACATCAGTCGGTGTTTAACCACACACACACCCACACACACACACACACACACACACACACACCAACACTGATGAACACAGAAACACACACAGAATCCAAAAACACACACAGGCACACCCAAACCTGAATTGGCAAGACACACATAGAAAGAAAAAAGCGCACGCACGCACACACACACACACACACACACACACACACACACACACTCGCACGCACACACACGCACACACACACACACACACACACACACACACACACACACAAACATTAGACATCATTAACCCACTTTCCTCCTCCCCTGGAGATCTCCATATCAAATGGCAGCTTTAGATGTTCAGGAAAATAAATATTCATCGAATACAGTCACGCGTTCAAAAAAAGAGAGCCCTCTTCAAAGAGCGTCTGGTGAGATGAGTCGCCTCGGGTTTTTGTTCACCATTTTGGGGCGATTGTTGACGCCGCGCTCCAGGGAGAGAGGGAGATGCTCCACGTCCTTATTTGGCCCACATTTCCTGTACAGCCAGCCACCTCTCCACAGGTTTCACCACGCGTCATTAGCTATGCATTTCATTTCACCCTATTATTAATTTACCCAGCCATACCCCCCCCCCCCCCCTCCCAAAAAAAGAGGCTATTTTTCAACTACTAGCTCGGCTCCGTCGTCATCATTTCTCAGAAACATATGGCGGGGTGTATTGAGTGGTCTGCTTATAAGTACCTGAGTGTTTTAGCTTGGGGAGCAGTAGTATTTTCTCTCTATCCTCTACGCTGTAGCTCTGACCTTTGAGTGACTGGTGGTTGTGACAGCTAACAGCCAGACACACTGAGCTCATGACCCAAGGTTTCAACCTGTCCGCCTAGCACACAGTCGTTTCTCTATCCGAAACCCAGGGCCCGCCACAGTCGTTTCTCTATCCGAAACCCAGGGCCCGCCTTTCTATACACGATGTGAAGGTACTTTCAGTGTTAGGAGCCCCGGCAGGGACGTCAGACTCAAAGGCACAGCGTTCCGGCGGGGTTTGGCAGGAGACACAAACAGACGGACCCAGTGGGGCAAGAGGTAAAGGAGGGAGGGAGAGAGGGAGGGAGAGAGGGAGGGAGGGAGGGACGGGGGACTGGGGGACAGGAACAGAACCAACCAACCTTGTCTAACCTTGATTTTCTATTCCCTCACTCCATTGTATGGTTTTTCTGGCACCCACACGTTATTTCTATACCTCATTGTTCCAGTCGTACCCAGAGGGGAGAGAAAGGTAGACAAATATATCTGCAAGACGCAGCAAGTACGCAGCCTTTTCTACCTTTGCCTGGGGGCTGCAGCACTGCATGCAGGTACGGTGCCCTGCAAGGGACATTTAGGTGCTAAGCCTGGCGCTATTCATCATCCACAGTAAGGACCGTAAGGGCTCGGATGTGTTGAGTTGATTTATGTTCGCTGCCCGTCGCCAGCCGGGAAAAGAACCATTTTGGGAATGATGTTTAGCGTGTCAGAGTTTCTCCGTGGCGGAGCGGTGGAGTTTTCGGGCTACAGGAACACTGTATGTGGGATTATCCCACGGCGGCCTCCACACCCAGATCCCACTGCCCCGCAGACAAACAGACGCCAGACTAATGTGATCAACTCTCAGCCACAGCTTTTACTATTCTCCGGTGGCCTTGTTATCCCGTTCCCAAGAGGAAGGCAGAGAGATGGAGAGATGGAGAGAAAGAAAGAAAGAAAGAGAGAGAAGTGGCTCAGGTGGTACCGAGGAAGACGGAGGGAGCGCAAAAGTGCCGAAGGTGGAAAAGAAGGGCGACGGCTTACCATTTAAAGGTACGCTGGAAGGAAAGAGGGAAACAGAAAGCAAGAGGAGTGCAGCAACAACACCCCCCTTTCTCCCAAAAGGCTAAAGGGAGCTGTACTCAACAAGGAAAGAGAGAGAGCAGGTACGCCGAGGACAAAACTGCTCCGAAGGGAAAGTTGACGTGGAGCGAAAGAGACGTGGGAAGGCCAAAACAGAGAGAGGCAGGGTGAGGGAGAGCGATAACAAGTGATGGGGATCAATTAGAGGAAGAGTGGTGGAGGAGGAGGAGGATGGGGGGGGGGGGTCTGGGGGGGGGAACTGTCCAGGGTGGCTGGGGCCTTTCCTTTGTAATTAGTGGACCAGACCATTTCAACTGACATGGGGGGGGGGGCTTGAATGTGTCAGCGGTGGGTTGTCACAGGTTCATTAGATACTGTGTGTACCCAAGAATTAACCCCCCCTCCCCTCCCCCCTCCACTTGTCAGCAGACGACGTGAGCAATTGACAATTCAGTGGAGCGGATAATTCAGGTTGTGCTTATTGAATTGGTCAGAGTCGACTCTCCGTTGGTGGTTGTCAGGTTCTCACCTGTGAAGGGTGTTTGAGCGTGTTTGTGTAAGCATGTGATGAAGAGCGAGACAGAGGTTGAATGCTTGCGTGCGTTTGCGTGTGTGTGTGTGTGTCAGTGAGTGTCAGCGTGTGACTGTTTCAGAGATAGAGTCTGGGTGTATGTGTGTGTGTGTGTGTGTGTGTGTGTGTGTGTGTGTGACTGTTTCAGAGATAGAGTGTGGGTGCATGTGTGTGTGTGTGTGTGTGTGTGTTTCCTTGCCTGTGTGACTGGGTGCGTGAACAACTAAAAGTAGTGTCCAGTGGAGCGAGAAATCATTTTTCATGACACTACAGACAACAATGAAGATGAAAATTATTCTGCTTCCTTCTAAACACTTCCTACTGCAACACTGGAAATAAAAAGGGCCCCAGTTTCACTTGTTTATGTGAGATACCTCCTTAACTGTTATACTCTACCTAAAATCATTATTTTGTTAAGTATGTAAAGATACAGTATGGCACACTCAACCCAAATATATCTGTATATTTTTATGTTCTTTACAGTCTGGATGGCGTTGATAAAGTCACAGCCGTTCGGTCAGTCGGTCGTGCTAAGCGGTCTGGCCAGCCCGCTTCCTTTGTCTCTCACACAGACGTCTACTTCGGCACAGAGCCAGGAAGCTGCCCTTCCTCTTCTTATCCATCAACGTGCCACCGCAGATCATCAATATCCTCCTCCTCCTCCTCCTCCTCCTCCTCCTCCCCCAGACCTTCCTCCCTCTGCTCCATTGCATTGGATCTTTTCCTCAACTGTTGCTGCCAGCACTTCTCCCAGTACACCCCCCCCCTCCCCACCCCCATCACCCCCACCCCCCCGCTTCCCTCAGCACCTGATGCCCCCCGTCCACACACATACCCTGCACCCATCTCCACCCTTCTATCCGTCCCACCCGTCCTCCCTTCCTCTCCCCATCTCCCCCCCACGACCCCCTGCCTCAGCCCAGGCTTCTAGAGAGACAACATTGGCCCGCGACGGTGCGCAGGGCTAGGCACCGAGTTTCAGCGGCAAACGGTGCCCTGTGGAATATTACACATAAATAAATATTAATACCGGCTGTAGCAATCTGGCAAACTGACCGGCAACATTGGCCTGGAAATCGTTTGTGTACGGCAGGTTTTTACAGCCCTCCTGGGCCATATAACCTCCGAGAGCCCCCGCTGTACTGTAGACTGCATGGGCAATATTGGCTGCTGTTAATAAGAAAACCTGCGCATGATAATATAATGGCGATATTATGGAGGAATTACATGAGCAAATTGACAGCTTAGAGGGGTTTTAATGGGGGCGGGCCATCAAGGCTAGTTATCTGCAGCTTTAATCTGCTGGAGCTGGTGTGACTGATGGACAATATAAAAAAAGTGTCTATGGACACAACAACGAAAATAAAACCCCAAACCACACCCTCCTCTTCTCTGCAAGATTGACAGAAATAATGAAACGAAAACAAAAAACGTGGTATGGAAATGCTGGCGAGTGGCCTAAAGATTTAAGCCGTTTCACAAAGAAATGAAATGGCAACTGAGCGCCACGCCTATGGGTTAAGGCAGCAGGCCAGATGACTGGATAGTTCATGTGATGGTGCAACAGGGCATACAAATCGGTTTGGTCTCTGCCCGCTGCTTCTGCAAGGTCATGATTTCCCATTCTCTTCAATCATACTAAAACATATACAATAACACAATATCGTCATAAAAATCACACCACATGAAAAAGTGGACACGTGATTCAAACGCATTCACCAAACGTTTAGAGGTCCCCCCATAGGCAGCGGATACATTTAGACAGCGGACACTGAGCTTTACGTGCCAATGGAGACCCACTCAGATTGAACAGCTGACGCCATACAGGCAACCCGCTCAACTTTGGCTCGCATTGACAACAACATGATGATGACTCTGCTGCCTGTGGAGAGTCTGGCTCTGGCCCATCCTATTTTTCCCATCCAGAGCTTCAATTACCAAGGCGGCGGCGGCGGCGGTGGAGGAGGAGGAGGAGGACGCTGACGGGAAGAGTGGCGGGATGAGACGCTCTCTGTCAGTGTGGACGTTGAGGGCCCTTTATTGCTGTCTGTCTGCACGCAACCCCATCCATCACAGGTCTATTCGTTTCCATTCAGAACAGAGGTGGTCCCTGGGCTTCAAACAGAGAGTTGTCTCTTTACCTAGGGGGGGGGGGGTTCAGCTAAACACACGGAGTTTCCTAAACTGAATAGGTACTATTTTATTTTATTTCGTAGGGATATTGTGTGTTAGATGGACAAATAAATGAACTGGCCTACGCAGCTGCATACATGAGGCACAGGGCCTCCTCCTTCCTCAAGGATTATAGCCAATGTTTATAGCTCAATATAGCCCATCGTTGAATCATCAAACCCAGCCCAATAAAAATTCTCTTAGGTTCTGATAATCAAATTGATAGGATGACACATGGCTTGTCTTTACATGAACACCATCCCTAGTTAGGGAAATGAATAATTTAATTCCACAACATTCCTTTTTATTGCCAGTCATACTTCTTCCCTGAAAGCAAATTCAGTAAGGTTAAGTCTAAATTAATTTCATTCCTTTCTTTAGAGGTCACTCAAAATGGATACGGAACGCGTACAGTGCTTTTACAAAAGACGGCCTAGTTTTTATAACAAGATTTGACACGGAATATGCGTTTACACTCCTGAGACGCTAGCCCATTTCTTTGAGGGGGCAGGATATGTTGGGTGGGGTCGCTCGCGCTGCATTATGCTGCACGAGTATGTGTCAGCCTGTAATGGCAGGTGCGGCAGCCAGCATCAATAGAACCGTTAGTTTGAATAACCAAACCATTTTATATCTTTTAGCAATCATATAGTAGCCTATTTGGTTTATATAAGCAATATATTTGCGTCTGGTCGTCTGCATTGTCTATAAAATAAGACTATTTGGCTGAATCATATTGAACCTAAACTAGCACCCTGTCACTGTTAATTTTAGATGAAAATGTTTTTTTATAACAAATGCATCTCGTGAATAATTAAGGATAAAACATGTTCAACGTTGCAATTTCCCTTTGAGTCTGAGGTGCGACAGAGTTTGACCGCTCCCAGGAATAAATTCTCAGCATCCTTTTGTGCCATGGGTGTCGCCGAAAGCCGACTCTTTAGCATCTACAAGCACGCGTATCATCACCAACAACTCCGCCTCAAAATAAATAAATAACAGAAAGACTAGAGCTTACCGATTGCTGTTTTAGCCATGTCTGTTTCCTTGTTGAGGTGGATTTAGGCAGAGGAGTGTGCTCGTTCTCGTCGGTGTCTGAAGAGAAGGGGCTGCTGGTAAAGGCACTGAGTCAGCACAACTGGTATGTGGGGAAAGAGAGCGAGAGACGGGAGCTGGTGCGCCTGTTCGTGAGTTACGAGCGTCTGCGTGCGTGCTCGAGCAGATTGGCTACTGTGCTCCCCTGACGCGCATCTCTGTGCATGAGATCGGTGGCTCTCCAGCAATGCCCTCTTGTATTGGAGAGTTCAAGCCAGCACGAGGACTAGCTAAACAGGGTGGGTGTTCCCTCTTTGTTTCATTGATAGGGCGCTGCCGCTTTAGGCTTGAGCGATCAATGGCCTCCGTCCTTGGTGCTAAAGATAAAGAGGAATACTGTTATAAGGATCAAATAAAGCAAGCCCCATGCGCTTGTGCCATGCTGAGTTGTGCTGGTGTAGGCTAAATAATTAACTTCACATTGAAGATGTATTACATGTTTATTTGTGTAATGTAGCAATATAAGGCACAGATGTCATCCGCACAAAATATAAACAAATATATTAAGCTATTTGTTTGTTTCCAGGATAAGTAATGTTGACATGGGGATGCAGACTCTTTTTATCTAATTATAATGATAATTGTATTGCGTGTCTTACATTATTGTAAAATGAATAGCAAATAGGCCTGAATTGAAGGCCAGTAAACGAGTTGGATTATGTTTTGAGCAATAGATGGCAGCAAAGTGTTATGATCCACTAAATGATACCATAGCCGACCCCGTCTAATAAAGCCAATGGCAAAGCAAGCTGCTTCCTGACTCCTATATCGAATATATGTACTCTCCCGCGGATAAGAGTACGATAGGGCCTAGATCAGTAGCATGCATGTAGTCCATTATGTTCAAATCAAGGAACGCAAATTGTGTTTATGTTCCAGATTAAGCGAATTACAGCCCCTATTCACATTGTGAAAGATATAGATGTGCATCTGTACACTGATCAAAACACACTGGTCAAATCCTTAAATGTTGTGAACTTTCTCTATTTAAGTGGCTTTAGCATTAGTATGCTGCCATTAGCCTGTGTCAGTGTTTAAATTATGCGTAATATCTAGAGCAAGACTGCAGCAGCCTTGCAGGAGTTAGGTTAATGATTATACAAATTAACGCCACTTAGCAGTAGTGGCAATTGCCTCTTGAAAGTAAGCTTTCAAGCATTCAGACATCCTTGGATGCTTTTTTTTACTGGACTACCAACAGCAGCAAGTTCAAACCTCGATTTAAAACAAAATGTAGGATAATGAAGATGTCCAAATTATATATAGCATGACCTAATTATTAGTAATTTACTTCTGTCTACATTTCAGAATACTGTCAGCGCAGCTAAGTACTTCCTCCTCATGGGCGGGGAATAGGCATACAAACAACCAAAGTTGTACAGTCACCGACCAAGCCATGCCTGGAAGCACGCATGGCCAGATTCTCATACGACAGAAAACGCATTGCAGGTAAGGGGCGCTGAGGGTTACTTATTTCGAATAACACAGTTAAAAAAAGTTTCGCTAAAAAAGCCATTAATATATTTTTAATTCTATATGATGTTAAGTATCATCCAGTGTTGTCTAAACTCAGAATAGGGCACTGTGAGTGATGATTCTTTTCAATTAAGCTAACGTTGGCTAACGTTAGATGACTAGTACTAGCCAGCTAGCACATAGCATCATCACATCACCAGCATCATCCGTATATCCCCGCCGGTTACTGAAAAGTTCACTAACGTGGGCAAACCAACTGGGCAGATTGACATATCTGAGGTCCGGCATTTAATCTAACCCTGGAATTTTAGCTAACCAAGAATATTGGTGGGATGGACTAACATATTTTACTTAGCAAACGAATTGATTTTCTGAACAAGCTGTATTTTTGTCATGGTAGCAAAAGGCGTGCTGGCGCTAGCTGTCGTTAGCTAAATTGCTACATTCATTCCCTAACCGGCTCGCTGAAGCCAAGGGCGCGCATCAGATTAAACCCGGGGCGCGGCAGTGGCATATTAAAGTAAACATTACCGTTCCTAAGATATTTTTATTGTTCAACATGATAGTTCATAGTGGCGACACTGGTTATTTTTTGGGAATATCCTTCTACATAATGCAAATGTTGTAGATGTCACTTGGTCCACGTTGCACTGGTGAGTTATCTCTCCTACCAGGAAGTGGACACGGATCTACATTCATTTGAAATATATCCTCCCTGATGAAATATACATGAGTTATTGCTCAAAGAGTCAACTACAGTGTAGAGATGGACCGACACTGGTGTCTGTGGGCTGTGTAGAGAAATGCCAGCCCGCAGACAGGACTGTTGACAAATTTCCGGCTCATTGATAGTACCCCGTGCTTATCTACAAATCGTTATTTTGTGGCAATTTGTGTTTATGTGACAGAATACATTATTTGTCTCGCCAAATACACGCGTGATATGAGTTTCAGTAGAGGGACAGGGTTATCCAACATAACTGATGTCATACATGAATCAAAGGAACCTAGTTAATTACAGCAGGCTTATTATACTTCTCCCAAACAGACCAGACCTCCCCATAACTGGATTAACTTTGTTCCTATTTCCATCTTTGATACATTTCTTTCAACCTTTCTGATTCATACATAGTTAGGATTTTCACAGATGACTATGCACCCCTGTCTATAGTTTATCTAACATTACTACATCGGTACATACCAGAGGGTAAAGTCTATGTAAACATAGTCTGTCACACACCATGTGCTGTTAACAATATATTAATATGTAGAAGATCTCACTCCTGCAGTTGTTTGTTTTGGTAATCAATGTCTTGGCTCTGTAAAAGGTAAATTTGACAGCGATTGAATCAGCATTTTTTTGGTTTGGTTAACTTGCTGACTGTCCTTTTTGTGCACAAGTAAGGAAAGAAAGTGTCTTGGGATGTTGAGTCTTAGCGTGTCGCTACCGAAATGTTTCTGTTACTAGGGATTCCCACATGTTCATGTTCTACAGGACCTGCAGTACTAGACTGACTAGGAGTATTTGCATTACTCCTTTTTAAGATGCTGTTGTAGCTGTATGAGTCACAAGCTGCCTTGTGAACATCCATATTAATCATCATCACATCAAGTGGGAACATGTTGGCGACCTGAGGTTCCTTTGGTTGGATCCACAGTGCGTCTACTCCCAACCACTAATGCTTTTTCACATCATTTGGTCGCTGCGCATGCCTTCACCTTGGCACTTGAAACACCTTCAGATCATGTAGGGCCAAGGAGCTTAACCCAGCAGTGGAAATCCCCTCACAGTCATACCAGAAGGGGGTTGTGAGTTCAAAGGAAATCCCCCTCTTCCCGCTCCTAATAAGTGTTGACCCTATGACATATGGAGTCTTTGCGTGGGGATGTTAAGGGCCACTTGTTGTTCCTTAGTCAACGCAGTTGGCAGCAATGCTGGTTACGTGTGTCTGTGTGTATATTTATTCAATGTTTCGGTTTGATTTAGACTTTCAAAGTAAGCCACTGTTGTGCGTTTCTTTAACAAGCTAAAGCTCACACTTGTAACATTATTAGGTTAGTCTTTTTCTAATGCTTTATACTCGCTGTTAATGTTTTTAATTTCTCCCAGCAGATTGTCCCGGTGTAGTGATCTGATAGAGACGACGCCATGACTGTTAGCTGAAACCCTCATCGTCTGCTCACCGACCCCGCCCTGCTCCTCCTGTCTGCTCCTCCTGTCTGCCCCTCCTCAGTCTGCTCCTCCCGTGGGCTCCCTCTGTCACAGCTGGGTCTATACCTGCTCCTACCTCAAACTATTTATCTATCTATCTATTTATCTAGCTATCTATTTATCTACCTATCCGTCCGTCCGTCTATCCGTCTCTCCACGCCTCAGACATCCATCCATCCATCCATCTCTCTCCACCTCTGTCATTCGCCCAGTCACCCCTCCGTCTTCTCCAGCCCTTCGTCTCGCCCCCTATCCCTCCCTCCTCCTCCTCCTCCTCCTGCGTGTCCTTGCTGGAAGGTGAGCAGAGCTCCGTGAAGCCACCATGACCGGGGAAGCGGACGCCCAGTCCACGAGCTCCATGCGGCTGAAGCAGGAGATCTCCCTCCTGCACGGCGTCTGCCTCATCGTCGGCAACATGATCGGCTCGGGCATCTTCGTCTCGCCAAAAGTAACTAGCTAGGGAATGCTAATGCTAAAATACCACATCGTCTTGATTTCGGCACTTATTTCAAGTACAATAAGGGATTTACTTGATATGAACGAGAACACATTGTACGACCAAGTGTTAGTTTTAAGGCTGACTTCTATTTACACACAATTTAAATCTACTTTTAAAAAGTTAAATGAAAACACTTTTGTATATGAGCATATGGGTTGGTTTTATTTATGTAGAGAGTCGAGCCCTGAATAAGCCTGGGTTTAATGTTCATCCTGGCTAGCCCCATTCGTTCGCTGTTAGCGTCCTAACACGTGTGTGTGTGTGTGTACCTCTCCCCAGGGGGTCCTCTTCTACACCGGCTCCTTCGGCCTGTCCCTGGTGGTATGGGCCCTGGGCGGGGTGTTCTCCGTGTTCGGGGCCCTGTGCTACGCTGAGCTGGGCACCACCATCCGCAAGTCGGGCGCCTCCTACGCCTACATCCTGGAGTCCTTCGGAGGCTTCCTGGCTTTCATCAGGTGCGGGCGGTCACACCGTCTCGTGTGTGTGTGTGTGTCTGTGTGACTGACTCTGTGAGAGTATGAGAGCCCATTGATAAACGCATTGTGTGTCTCCGTTCCACTGGGGCCGTTCTTCACCTAGACTGAACTCGTCCGCTCTGGCGTGTGCCTTCGTTTGATTCATCCGGTGCGTCTATTGAAGGTCTCCTCCGCTCTCTGTCTCTCACGTGGCTCTCAGGCTGTGGACGTCGCTGATGATCGTGGAGCCAGCCTGCCAGGCGGTCATCGCCCTGACCTTCTCCACCTACCTGGTGCAGCCCTTCTACCCCACCTGCCACGCCCCTTACCACGCCGTGCGCCTCATCGCCGCCGCCATCATAGGTACGCACGCCGCTGGGTGTCAAGGAGAGAACCTCTGAACAGGGGGAAGTGGTAACCTGTTTGAGAAAGGGGGGGTGACGGGGCTTCCTCTTGGTTGCCTAGCACCCGTGGCCGTTGTTCCGTGGGGACGCGCTGGTTCCAGTCCGTTAACAGCGCTAGCTAGTTAAAACGCGTCCGCGAGCAATCTCCCAACGGTTTGTTTCCATCCGTCTGAGGCAGCCAGAGGTGGTTAGTGGGAAAGTATTCTCTTAGGTAAAGGTGGTAACCTTGTGAGCAGGCTAGACGTATTGAAGGCCTGTAGACTTACCAGCGAGAGTGGCTTGTGATCGCTGTCTGCCTCTATTTCACCATGAGACCATGTAGTCCAAAACACATTGGTTTATGTCAAAGAATAATTTGTAATTGGTAGATTAGTGTTGTTTCATTCTCGGGGGGGGGGGGATCTTTGAGCTACTTCTCTTATACTATGCAGTATTCGTCAGGTCTGCGTTGTCTTCCAAACGTCTTAACGTACAATTTGCGTATTTCAAGCCTGTCTGTCGAGCTGGTGAGAATGCTCCCTCCTTTCAAACATCCTAGTGTTACAGTGGCGGGCTGTTGAGCCAATGAGAGGCCTGGGTTTAGAGGCAGTAACGCTAGCTTGAGATTTAAGGCATGTTGTTCAGAAAAATGGGTCTTTGATAGTCCTTAGTCCTCTATGTCCTTGTGGATTATGGATAATTCTATAACCTGGGTAGGAAAAGCCTAAACAAGCACGGTTTTGGTGGTTTTCCCATGTTTTTAGTTTAATGCTGGGACAAGCTGTGCACCTTTGTCATGGTTCAGAGTACTGAGTTCTTTTGGTTGACGCTTGTCTGCAGTCAGCGTAGTTTACCTACCAGGTCACCTTGCTATGTCTAGTTAGTCTGGAGCCAAGAACAACAAAAGAGCTCAGTGTGTAGACGTGCATTTACAGCCAAACTACTCGATCCTATTGCGCTCCATTAAGAAGACAGTTGCTGTGTTCGGAATCGCGTACTATGCATACTTAACATACTACATTTGACCGAAAATGAGTATGC
Organism: Galaxias brevipinnis; assembly: GCA_036023535.2. NCBI lineage: Eukaryota > Metazoa > Chordata > Actinopteri > Galaxiiformes > Galaxiidae > Galaxias > Galaxias brevipinnis. The sequence continues at coordinate 12,860 of JAVQIZ010005538.1, forward strand.
AGTATGCCAACGGTACATAGTATGTGAAATTTGAGTAT
>JAVQIZ010005627.1:0-12830 GCA_036023535.2 Galaxias brevipinnis
CCGTTCTGCAGGCCCGTCAGCAGTTTGAGCTGGACCGCATCAGAGAGCAGAGCCAGGAGCAACAGGAGAGGCAGCGAGAGCTGCATCAAAGGAGCTTGGGTGAGGCTTACCGAGACTGGTATCTGAAAAGACTCCGTCCAAAACGGTGCTCTTGTTTTTTTTTTCTTGTTATGTTGTTTGTTCCCGTTCCTGTTTGTCCCTGTTCCGTTCTCGCCCCAGCCTCAGGCACTCGTCTTCTCCTCAACGTTTGGGTGAATCAGCCTTTTGTATGTGGGGGGGGTTTATTCAGGCAAAAGTAGAGCAGGATGACACAAAGTCCTCTCAAAACCTAAGTATTGACGTACCCTAAGTGAATGTGTGTTTTTGTGTTTGTGTGTGTGTGTGTGTGTGTGTGTGTTCGTAGACGAACTGAGGCTCCAGCGGGAGAGTCTTGTCTCTAAGGAAAGAACAGTCATGGAGGATAACCATGCCAAACACATACAGGTACTTTTAATGGATCACCATTTGCATCACTCTGTCCAATGTGCTGTTTGTCAAGCATTCAAATTGAAATGTTGTCTATGGAGAATTTCCCTTTTGTTTACTCTCTTATTTGCCCCAGTCTCTGAGGTTGGAGTGGGAGCAAGAAGCTAAAAGGACACAGGAGGACCTCCGGACATCTCTAACGGAGGCAGAGAAGCGACTCAGTGAAGCCCAGTCCTCCCTCACCAAAACCCAGGCAAAGCTGAATGAGTCCAGGGCCAAACTGGAGGAGCTCCAGGCCTGGAGTGAGAAGGAGATTCATAAGCTGGAGGAGGAGCTGAGCCAAGCCTGGTCTGATAGAGACGCTGCAGCCCGTAAGTCACATCACGTTTCCCTGCTCGGATGTGGGTTTTACCAAAGTGCATTTTTTTCCAAATCCTTCAAATTCAATTGGAGATTAAATTTAGCCCTCAACTGTAGTACTGTACATATTATTTTTGTTGAGATATCGTTCTGCTGGTATCATGTCTATAGAAGCTATGTTGTGTTGTTTTTTTTACTGTTTTGTGAATGATATTCAGGTGCTGTGGAGGACTTGGTGGCCAGTCACAAGACAGTTATTCAGGATAAAGAGAAACACATAAGCCAGTTGGAGGAAAAAGAGAAAGACCTGCAGCAAGAGGTGAATACACACACACACACACATACACACACACACAGAGTCATTTTCTTGAAGACTTGCTATTTTCTTTGTAATTTTGTCTGAACTCTATGTTTCCCTTTCAGGTGTTGCATCTGCAGACGGACCAGACATCTCTGAAGCAAAACTCCGAACAGGAAGTGGCTCACCTCTGGGCTCAGCTGGAGAACATGAGGACTAGCCGCCAGGAGCTGGGAGGTCAGAGGACACACACACACACACACACACACACACACACACACAGAAATATAAATGGATTATCATTAACATTTGATACTGTAGGGTATTACAATGGTTAGTTTGGTAATGCATTCTCAACCCTTATGTTATGTTGCCCTTTTGTTGAAAAGAATTGAAGGAGCAACTTTTAGCTCGCTCCTCTCGAGTTGAAGACTTGGAGAATCTGAAGGCGGAGTTTAATGACCAAAGGCGGGAGATCCGAGAACAGAATGAAGCTGAGCTTGAGAGCCTAAGGAGGTACGCAGAAACGTCGTGAACACACACACACACACACACACACACACACACACATTCTCTGTCTAGCTCTCATTCACACTTTTAGCACTGTACGTAGGTATAAAAACGACATCGTTTGTGATGCCCTTGTTTGTCTCTGTCAGGTACTTTGAGCAGCGTTTGCGGGCAGCAGAGGAGGGCTACAGGGAGGAGATAGCGCTGGTGCAGCTGAGGCTGGTGGAGGGTGCACTGGAGGACTCTGTCATCAAGACTGGGGACGCCAGGTACTGTAGCAGGTCTACTAGTTGTGAGGTGGTATTACCATCGAATATGCACCCTCACATTAAGGTGCTTTTATAATTTGGCCTTAAGGTGTTTTCCCTTGATGCTCATTAAAGAAGTGTTTTCTATGTGTTCAGCTTTATGTCGGATACAGGAGGGGAGGTAGAGAAGACTGACATGCTGGCTGATATCACCTACAAATTAGAGAAACACAAGGTACTCGCCCAGAATCACACGCACACACACACACGCGCGCGCAAGCTTTTCTCAACCAAGTCCTTGATGGCTATTTTCTATTGATGCGTCATCTCTATTCAGAGGCCTAATCAGACTCTCGGTGCTCTTTCAGGAGGAGCTGGACTCACTGCGTCTGAAGTTGGAGGAGAGACACACACAGGAGCTGGCCAACCTCCGCTCCTCAATGGCTCTCACCTACAAGGAAGAGCTGCTACAGGTCAGCCAGTCAGTCAGTCAGTCAGTCAGCCAGCCAGTCAGTCAGCCAGTCAGGCTCTTGCACATATTGACTCAATCCCTTTTATTTGCCTTTCAGTATACATTCACTTTAGAGTCAATGTACCTACATTTTTCTTTTTGTTTTCTTTGTGTGTGTGTGCCACAGATGCGCACCGACCTCACAGACCGTTACTACCAGGACCTGCAGGAGCTGAAGAATCGCCACGCTCTGGAGCTGGAGCAGCTCAAGGCCCGTATATCCGACAGCCACGTTCGAGGTGCACACCATCGCACGCTCTCAAATGAATGTCAGAACAATGTGTGAAAATATGTGACAGGGTTTGATGATTGAACTTCATAATGTATTTCAGAGTTGACACGTGTACGATTGGAAGCAGCCAGACAGGTGGAGGTAATGACACTTTTACATTTTTAGTTTTATTTCATTTATTTATGCAGGGGGTGACTAACTAGCAGTTTTTCTATTTAAAAGAAAAATCCCCCCCCAAAAAACGTTTAAATATTTTATAGTTCTTTGATCCCAAGTACAATGTATATCGTTAAACAGCAATGTTAATTGGATACAAATGAGAGAAGTCTGTACTTTGATGAAAATTGTAACACCGGTACACTCCTGGTACGTAGCTGGAGGTGGAGCAGAGAGTGTGGCGTCACAGTGAGGACCTCCAGACCAGACTCCACGTCATCCAGACCCTGGAGAGCCGACTGACCGCTCTCACCCAGCAACACACGGCCGAGCTCCAGCAGAACGCACAGCAGGTACACACAAAAACATAACTGAGAAAACATAGAACATGTCTCAGATATGGGCGAGTGACGAACGAGGACGCTCACGTTGAGTAACGTGATCGTTACTGCGTCGTTCTAATCCCTGTTTCAGTTGAAGGAAGAGTTTGCTGAGGAGCTGCGTGTCAACGTGGAGAAGGCTCAGAGAGAGGAGAGGACGAGGCTGGAGGAGGAGGTGACCTCCAGGAGCCAGGAGGAGGCGCAGAAGCTGAAGAAAGAGTTCCGGGCTGCGGAGGAGGCGCAGCTGTCCGCCCTGAGAGAAGAGCTGGATCAGCGGAGGAAAGAGGAGGCGAGGCTCCTGGAAGGGGAGCTGGCCCAGGAGAGGGAGAAGCTCAAAGTCCTCCATGCGTCCCTGGACAACGGCCAGAGTAAGATGACTTCTTCTACCTATGTGGCCTCTCTCCCTTGTCGTTGGTAACACCACTTCAGATAAAGGAAGTTGTTTCTTCGACCTCCTATCGTTTCCTTTTCTCTCTCTCTTCTCGGTTCAGTTTGTTTTTTTGGTAACTCTTGTTTGCTTGTCTCCCTCAGACCACCAGGTCCTGGCGGACAGACAGAGGCTTGAAGCACAGTACAACAACGAGCTGCGCCGTGTCAGGAGCTGCATGGCTGCCGAGGTCAAGGAGCTCACCGCTCTCCTCCAGGAGCAGGGCGAGGAGAAGCTACGCCAAGCCCAGGAAGGGTGAGGCATAGCTGGGATATGACGAAACCCACTCGGGCCTGGTTATGGGGCTCCATGATGCTTTGGGTTGTATGGTTACTGTTATCCCATTAAATCCAATACTGGGAGGTTCTCTGTCCTGAGTTTGGAAATGTGTGTTTTGTGTTTAGGTTCCAGGAGGAGAAAGGGCAGTTGGAGTGGTCTCTGGAGGAACTGAGGGACAAACTCCAGGGAGACGTTGCACTTCAGAGAAACACTCTCTTAACCAATCACACACAAGAGATGAACAAACTCCAAGCGTGTCACAAAGAACAACTGGATTCCCTGTCTGCCACACACCGAGATGAGCTGGCTGCCATGGCAATAGAGCTAGATTCTAAGCACAAGGCTGAGCTTGCTGCCCTGGAAACAAACCTGGAGTCAAAACGGAACGCAGAGCTCGACAGCCTGGAGGATGCCCTTCAGGAGGCCAATCGGGCGCAGCTTGAAGCCAAGGAGGCGGAGTTAGATCAACGGCATCAGGAAGAGAGGGATGAGCTGGAGAAGAGGATGCTGGGTAATATGGACACCCTGGAGGCCACTTATCTGAAAGAGATCCAGGTAGAAGGGATACCATTTTTTTTTTACTTAATCCAAAGATTCATGCCAATACAGCGATTTTACTGAACCTGTCTCTCAGTATATACAACATATTTAGACTCTTTGTACATATTTTTAATTGTTTCTCATGTTATTGTTATTGTTTCTCAGACACTGCGTGATGAAATGCTCCATCTCGAACAGCAGCATCAACAGGAAGTGGATCGCCTGAAGGCGGAGCATTCGCAAGTTTTTGATCTTGATAAGGCACTCCAGCTGTCTGTTATGGAGGAGTTAAGGAGGGAACTGGCTCAGGTGCACATGGAGAAGTTCAGCGCCATGGCAACAGAACTCAGCCACGCCCACCAGGTAAAAGAAGTAAGAAAAGAAGTCACAGGCTTATCAGTTTACTTTCACATCACAGGATGACTAATAAAACTAAATGTTTGTCTTATTTACAAGAGTGAACTCGCCGCTCAGAAAGACAACCGAGACGCTGAACACTGCCAAGCTCTGGAGACCCTCCGAAAACAGGTACAGTAGGCACATGACTAAAGCTGGACAGTCCTCCATCATCTTGTAATGTTATCAGTCTTTTATCTTTCTGTCAATCATCCTTCACTGCCCTCTAGGTGCTCGAATTGGAGCAGCAGCACGAAACTTCACTCCAAGAACTCTCCAGCTCTTACAGCACTGAGAGAGAGCAGCTCATCACCGAGCACCAGCTCCAGCTACAGGTAGATGTGTGTGTGTGTGTGTGTGTGTGTGTGTGTGTGTGTGTGTGTGTTATTGAGTGAGTTGGCAGCGTCCAGTGTCTTTAAGTGTGTGTGGGGGTCATAGAGGGAACCTATCATGCTCGTAATTCATCTGCCGTCTCTGCTTTCACAACCCATTCAGATGGTAGGGTTTACCCCTACCTATCATACAGCATGAATAGTTGTGTGCTTGTGTTTAATAGAAGTGCGGTCTTGCCTTGACATAGCCTGCATTGCGGGTCGAAAGACATGCGTGTTAACCATTGGATGTGGGGATATATTCTTCGATCTCTAGGAGTTGAGGGGTGTGTCCGCACGCGAGTTGGAGGCGTGCCGCAGAGAGCTGGAGGAGGAGTCGTCCAGGCAACGGATGCACTTCCTTGAAGAGGCGGAGCTCCTGAAGGTCCAATTGGAAGAGCGGCTTCAGGGGAGGATCAGTCCGCTGAAGGTACGGGAGAACAGGAGCGGGGATGGAGAAGGATTGGGGAAAACGATGGTGGGGGAATTATAGGATTTTGGTTGATTTGAGTGCAGACTAAGTAAGAACCATCTTCTGTGAGATGTCCCTGATGCTGCTGCCGGCCAGCTACACGAGTCTTGTCCTGGGTTAAATATGGCAGTGCGCAAAGTGATCTGTTCTACCCGATTGTGTAATCTGCAGTCATGCATTTCCAAATGCTGCTATGTAATAGCTGTGGATTATTGTGTGTGTTGACATGGGGACCCTCTAAGCTCCAGCACGACCAGTTGTTTGTTTGGGCCACGCTTGGCCACCGTCCCACGGGAGCTTTACACAAACCCGCTCCCCACGTAATCCCGCCTTCATGTACATATGAGGCTGCTCCTCTCTGTCTCTTTGAGTTAGTGTGGACACGTGAACAGTGGCTAAATGGGATGGGTTTGAGCTTTTTATCCTTTGATGGAGAAGGTTTTATTTTGTACACTTTGGAAAGTTAAGCATTAGAGCGGTTGAGACGGGAAAAGCCGGTAGTCAGTCAGTCAGTTGGTCAGCTTGCTAGCTCAGCCAGCAGGATTGTCCTGGCCTTGAAGTTTGCAATTTGGGCGGAATAATGGAGGATGTTTTAAAGACAATGGTGCTAACCTGGCATCTCGTGTGACTCTTGTGTGCCCACTTCCTCTAAAGGCGGAGTTTGAGGTGCAGAAGGAGGCGGAGCTAGAGGAGCAGAGGCGGAGTTTCAGTTCTGAGCACGAGCAGAAGGAACGCAGCTTCACAGACAAGATGAGCCAGCTCACTGCCCAACTCCATCAGCTAGACACTGTGGTGTCGCAGGTACTACTACTATACACACACACTCTCTCTCTCTCTCGTCCTGATGGTCAATGGCATCCCTTGTTCTAGTGTATTACAAACTCTGTGGATAAGATGCGCTAACATATACACATTGACAGAAACGGTTGGTATGGAAGCTTGTGTTGGGTGATGCTTTACTGCATGAACAGTAGTAATTTGATTGTAGGGACATGGCAAGACCAGACAGGCCCCCACACAGGGTGGGCTGGGCAGGCTTACATTTCACTGTAGAAAATGGAGGATTACAGACAAAGGAAGATGAGGATGAGAGGGGAAAGGCTAAAGAGGGTGGATTGAAGAAGAGTGATGGAACAGCGTTATAGAGACAATGGTCTCCATAAGGTCAGACTTTCCTCTCCCTTCCGTCCTATCTTCTAAAGGGATGATCATATCCTTTAATCGCCATAGTAATCCTCTGTGTGAGTCGGACAGGGAGAGAAATGAAGGACAGTAATCTCTAATCACGCGTAATGGCATTTGATTTACGCGCATGGATATTCATCCGCTCATTTGTCCATCCAGCTTCTCCTTCTTCCGTCCCATTCGTTAGGATCTTACTTCCCAGAAGTCCAGCTGTGTGTTGCAAACAACTGGAACAATGCTGGTTTGGTGGCCGAGCGTGGCATGGTGTTTTTCTGGTTGCATCTTGTGGTAATGTGAAATCACGCGTGCTGTTCTACTAGTGAAATGTCTAGAGAAAGAGCGAGACTTAACTCTGTCCATGTAATGTGGATCTTTAATGCTCTGGATTTGAAACTGTGCTGCATGTGTATCATACTTCTTAACTAGCAGTTAGATCCCTTCCCCAAGGAGCATATGCACGCTTTGGTCTCCATGGCTACGGCTTGGCTCTCTTATAGTGAAGGATATTAACTACCCCCCCTCCAATCTCTGTGCACGCATGCATACACACACGCTACCCCGTAGCCCCATGAGCTAAGCAAAGAGTAGATTAAAGGGGGTGTGGGGCTCTGTCGTCTAGGCAACAGCATTGTTTTGTTGAGGCCGGTGGCTGGAAGTGGCTTGTTTTGTAGGCAGCGAGATGAGAAACGGAGGGAGGTAGAGGGTAAAAGAGAGGGAAGAGATGGTGGATTGAAGGAGAGAAAGAGAGCGACACGGTAGTAGTGGAAGCTGAGGTAAGACACAGTGGAGATATTTGATAGGGAAATATTTGTTTTTGCTTTGCATGTACGTGAAGGGGGGGGGGTTGGATGCAGAAAGAGGAAGATGGACAGCAGCAGTGTCCTCACTCTCCTGTCTCACTCTCCTGTCTCACTCCCACACAAATTTACTTTCAAGGGAGAGCGCTGCTGCCAGGCACACATACACAGAATGTGTGTGTGTTTGTGTGTGTGTGGGTGTGTGTGTGGATGTGACTGTAAGAGTGGAAAGACAGTGCCTGTGTGTTTCTGGCTATTTTTGATTTGATGTTACTAGAGATGACAGTTTGGCTTTGACTGTGTTAGTTGTTTCTGGAATGAATGGGTTTTGAGTAGTCATTTTAAAATGGTGTTTATTCCCGTGTTTTAGCTGAGAATTGAGTCCTCTCTCCTTCCATACATGGCGGAAGACTGTTTCTCTCTGATAGGCTGGTTCAGGCCATGTGGTTTTGTTGTGCTGCTGTAGCCGTGCGCTGCTCTGTAGCTAAATGGCACTGGTCCGGCCAGAATGTGGGTGAACTCTCAGTCCGTGACAGACATGACTGGTTTTCTTTCTCTTGCCTCTGTTCTCTCTGGCTCTCTGATGCAGGTTTGTTTACAATGACAAGGGAGGCCAGGGGCATTTTGTTTGGCTTTTTTCCCCAGATTCTTCCTGGTAGTGAACTCGTTTCACTTTGTTGAACTCTTCTTTTACCTCCAGCTGCGTGCAGAGGTGGGCTGTCTGCAAGGGGAGCTGGAGGGGAAGCGTGTAGAGATGGACACTCTAGACACGCTTCTCCAGCGCCGAGACCGAGAGAGCCAGGAGGGAGGAAACCTGCTCAAGATGCTCACCCAGGACCTGCAGACTGCTAAAGAGGAGAGGTGAGGGTGTGTGTGTGTGTGGGTGTGTGTGTGTGTGTGTGTGTGTGTGTGTGTGCGTGTTTTTACCTTTGACCTTCCAAATTCCCATGTGCCCCCCCCATCCCCCAGACGTGACCTGCTTCAGGCCAATGAAAAACTGAGGAAGGTTGTTCTCGGGGTTCTCCGGAGCACCATGGCAACGGAGGAGCTAATTGGCCACCGTGTGAACGCTCACGTCGCGGTCCAGAAGTCTGACGGACAGTCTGCTAATCGGAAGAGCTGTGGGGGGGATGTAGACGCACTGGAGACAGGTGGGTTTTATTCCCGGTTCTGAGCCATGTGTTTGCCACTGTAGTGTGTGTATTCTTTAATTAGTTACTTAATCTGGTCCTTTGGGTGTTTTTATACACTGTATGTAGGTGTTTGGAGTTTGCATGTTTAGTTCACAGTGAGTTTTTAACTTGCCAACCTGTGATGTTTGTGAGTGCAAATATATTTTTAAATTACATTTTCTGTTGTTTTTTTTTAAAATCCCGTCCAATAGGTGTTTCAGTGGCAGATGTGTCTGAGGACCTGGAGTTGTCCCATCGGCTTTGCGAGAGCCTGCTGCTGTCTGACACTCTGGTGCCCCCTGGAGGAGAGGAGGGTGCCCTGGGTGCCTGCAGCCGACTACACAACACTGTGGACACACTGCTGAATCTGCTCAACAAGGCCAATGCCCAGGTCAGACACACTATACACTCAATTAGGTAGACAAAAGGTTGCTACCCCATGCTAACATTAAAACAATTAAACGTAAACCTTTGGTAACGCACTGTCCTTCACTGCTAAAGAAAATCAGGGTTGTGCCAGTGCCGTTTTGACAGTCACAATTTGATCGATTTAGTGAGTTACTTGCCACAGGAGATGTAGTGTGTGGCTCTCTCTGATCACCACCGAAGGTATGAAACGGGGGAAAGAGTGATCAGCCCTGTCTCCCCCCCCCCTCCCTCCTCTTTAGCTGGAGCAGACCTACGGTGACCATCTCTCTATGGAGGAGCGCTTCTCTAAGGGCAGACAAGACTCCGCCCAGCTCCTCCAACAACACAAGCACCTATTGGAGCAGCTGGACCAGGAGGCGGGACAGAAGAGCCAACTCCAGTTAGAGTTTCACAAGGCAGAAGGTTAGCAGTTGCGTTTGGTTATCGGGCCTGTCACTCTCGAGCCAACTGACCCACATGTTTAATTCAGCATAGAAATTTGATAACACTGTTTGTGTGGTGCATCTGTTTCATTTCAGTGTTATTAATTATATTACCATATTGCACTTCTGTGTGTTTTTGTTAACCGTATTGAAGCAGAAAAGTGCTAGCGTTCCTTTTTGTACCGTAAATTCTCATGCTTTGATGAATTGTTCAGGTCTACTTGAGGGCTTTGTGGCAGAGAAGGCCATGTTGGAGGAGACACTGCAGCAGAAGGAGGCCCAGGAGACGAGGCTGGTGGAGGAGCTGGAGGGCCTCCGGGCGCAGCTGCACCAGGCAGAGGGCCTCAGGGCGGAGCTGGAGGGCCTGAAGGCACAGCACCAGGAGCTCAGCGAACAGCACGCCGTCCTGCTGCGCCAGAGGGACCATCTGAGCGCCGACCTGGGCGAGAGGGAGAAAGGTGAGGGAACGTCAAAGAGATGGGTCAGTGGAAGAGCAGGAAGTGTGTGTGTGTGTGTGTGTGTGTGTGTGTGTGTGTGTGTGTGTGTGTGTGTTGAGCTGAGCATCTTCAGTGCGTAGATGTACTATACTTGCTAGCATGGTGTGTTCTCTGTGATCAGGTGTGCGTTTCTTCCCTGTAGGCTGCAGCCTGAATGTAGAGGGTGACACAGGTTTGTGGGTCAGATGTTTTGTTTTAAGGTGTGTGTGTGTGACTATGTGAAGAGACCAGATTGTGTTTGCTGTGGATGTTACTCCTCATCGTTTTGCCTGGTCTCTGCGGCGGAGGCACGTGTGATGATTTTTGAGAGATTTTTTGTAGTGGAGTGTGTGTTGAGTTTGTGTTAACTCGATGTTATCTCAAAGGTTTGAGCGGTCTATACAGAACCTCTGAAAGGGTTACACAGCTTGGATGTGTTTGTTTACTTGTTTGTTGGCTACGAATTTGTAAAGCGCTTTGTGTCCTTGAGAAAAAGTGCCAAGAAAAGAATACAATCAATTAATGCTGTTTTGTGAGTCTATGTTTTTATTTTCTGGATAACTAATTGATTGAGTGTCTCTGGGTCACCTTCCAGTCTTCCAGTCTCTTACATTTCTCCCTTCCCTCCTTTTTCTTTCTTTCCTTCCTTCCTTCCTTCCTTCCAGGCCTCTTGGCGGAGACGGACCGGTTGGCCCAGGAGAGGCTGGACGTGCAGAGGCAGGCAGAGAAGGACTACAGCTCCCTGTCCCTCCGCCTCAAGGCTCTGGAGACGGAGCTGGAGGAGCAGGAGACCAAGGTCGTGGAGGCTGAGATGGAGCACCGTGTCTACACTGAAGACCTCAGCCAGCAGGTCCAGGCCCTGGAGAAGCAGCTCAAGCACAACCGACAGTTTATCGACGTGAGTGGAAGACAGCATCACGTACCTTAGAGAGCCCAGAATACAAGCACTTTATGCTCTCACACACACACACACACACACATACACACTGACACGTGGACTCTGTGCACAGGAGCAGGCAGTGGAGCGCGAGCACGAGAGGGATGAGTTCCAGCAGGAGATCCACAGGCTGGAGGCCCAGCTGAGACAGACGTCCAGAGGCCATGCCACTGGTGACAATAAGGGACGGAGGGTAAGACTCCCAGCTCAGGTTGATCTGCTGCATTTTGAATATGTTCCTTTGATTGATTATTAATAAATGTATTTTTATTTATTTTATTCTATTCATTCTATTTTAGTTAGTTAGTTAGTTATTTTTTTTTATTATTTTTTTATTATCGTGTATATATAGATTTCTTTTTTTTTTACTGCTCAACATTATTGGTGAGTTTGTGGTTGTTGACAGCATGTATTTCTGCTTTAACAGCTGTCTGAGGTATAAAATACATAATGTGTTTGTTTTGATGCTTGTCAATGAATGAACCTGACGTTTGTTTTTGCTCTTGTTTTAATGGAATGCTGTAGATTGAGGAATTGGTTCTGCAGGTATGGAATCTGACTGTAGTCCTAGCCCCTCCTCTGACTACCATGCATGGCGTGTCTCTGTCTGTGGTCCTCTCATGGAAGTTGTCATTGTGGTTTAGATAGAGCAGAGCTTCTAGTGGCCTTGTGTGTCCTCCTTGGCATCTTTTCATCCATCTTTTTATTTCCTTTTTTCTACCGTCTCTTCCCGTTATTTGTACCCTTTCAATAGTCCCATCTAGCTCATGTTTCTTTTTTCTTCCCCTTTATTATCCTTTTTTTAATCTGTTAGTTCCTGTCTGCATTTCCTTATTCCACGGCATGGCTTCGGAAATCCAGTAGTATTTGTTGCAGTTCTGGAACGGCTTCCTTAGCTACCAATTACAGTGCTTATAAAAAATCCATGTAGAATATTTTCTAAAGTTGTGTGCTCCAGCCATCATGAGTTTTGAAATCCATAATGGCATCCTGCGTTTCCTCTCTCAGGTGGAGAGCCTCCAGGCACTCATCAGAGACAAGATGGAAGACCATGCCTCCCTGCTAGTAGCCAATCAGCAAGCCCAGTGTGACGTTGTCGAGCGTAACGAGGAGATTGACAAGCTGGCTGGGCGAATCAGAGAACTTGAGCAGGCATTGCTTAACAGCTCGGAGAACAGCCAAACAGTCAGTCAGCTTGAGCAAGAGCTGCACAGAGTGACGCAGAGAGAACAAGAGCTCCTCCAGGTACTGGCATAACTCTAACACAAATGTACTAAAATAAGTTCATAATAATTTAAAACGTTCATTCATTAATAAAGCGAGCACATACTCCTTTAACTAAATTTACAAAAAAAAATTAATTATAAAGCACTTTTTCACTGACTGTCAGGATAAGCAAGTTTTGGAACAGCAACAGTTGTCCAGCAGACTTCAGATCTCTGCCCTTCAGTCCAAGCTGGACGAGACCAGACACCGTTACCACAGCAACGCCCCTGATGCCACCCAGCAGCTCAGGGAGATCCTGGACGCCGCCCAGCAGAGCTTGAAGGGCAAAGAGCAGCAGGCCAGTTTGGTTACACCTTGATTTGATCAGTTGGTGTGAAGTGATTTTTTTGGACAGAAAGTTTAGGATAACGGTTGTGGTGCCACCCGCTGGTCAGATTGCAGTGTGTGAATAAAATGGTACTACAAAGATTTACCACTAGGCTCTCCTAAATGTCACCTTTTTAAAGAAATTATATATTATCATCTGTATATCTATTAAAG
>JAVQIZ010005641.1:0-18355 GCA_036023535.2 Galaxias brevipinnis
GTGTGTGAGTGTGTGTGTGTGTGTGTGTGTGTGTGTGTGTGTGTGTGTGTGTGTGTGTGTGTGTGTGTGTGTGTGTGTGTGTGTGTGTGTGTGTGTGCGCTAGAGTGCATGCATGCGCACATATGTGTGCACACTGTTTGTTTTTCCCCGTCTCCTCACTCTCCTCAGGATCCCCCTCACTCTCCTCAGGATCCCCCTCACTCTCCTCTCCCTCTGAACTATGTCTTTCCCGTACGACACGGCACACGGCTCGTCTCCGCTGAGCTTTCTGTCGATGGGATGCGTCTTCTCGCCAAACATTCCCATGAAGGAGGAACCCTAGGCTATGTCTGTGTCTCTAGTCCTGTTGTCCATGCTTTGTAAGTGATGAGGGTCACATACACATCCCATTGGGAGTGTTCCCCAGGAGGATGGTGGTAAACGTGCACATGTGAGTTTGTGTTTCTGTAAGCGTGTGTCCATGTATGTGTAATTTGCATGCATGCCTGCGTTTATCTCTCAGTTCTTGCATGGTGGAGGTTTGCCAGTTGTGGGGGCCGTATATTTCTCATAAGTGGATGTGTCTGTACGGATGGGAGGCCAACGCATGTCTTTCCTGACGGTGACTATTTTACAAGCAGCTTCCGAGGCAAAGCCTAGGTTTTTCCGACATAATTACACGGCCTGTCAAAGCAAAGAGGATGCAGCCAATGTGAGGGGGAACTGTGGAACCAGACTTCCAAATGTTGGAAAAGAGTGTGCGTCTTCGTGTGCGTGTGTGCGTGTGTGTGTATTTGTGTGTGTGTGTGTGTGTGTGTGTGTGTGTGTGTGTGTATTTGTGTGTGTGTGTGTGTGTGGCTGCATGTCAGTGTGTCGGACAGTCATCCGTTTTGTTTGTTATCAGTTTGTCTGCCTGTCTTTCAGTGCCTATGCCTACTAGTGTGCGGGGTAGCACTTCACAGTGGGTAACCGACGTGGCAGATCAAGCATTGCTGTGTGGTCGATAGCTAACGATAATGTCCCCCTCAGTTTGTTGTACTTGGAGGTACAAAACTGAAATCGTCTCGTGTATCTTCTCTGCTCTGTAATTTAGGTCACACACTTAATTCTAGTCAGATGTGTCCGCACGGTGTGTTCATGCTTCATCGTGCGGCAGATGAGAAGCATATTGTTCATCAGAAAAGCACACATGTTGTACCGGTAATCTTCAAGCTGTTATAAAACCTCGTCTAATTAATTGGAACGTTGACACTTTTACGATTGCCCAAATCAACAGGTTTCTCTTTATTAGATCCACAGGGACTTGTCTATGCCCAATCACATGCTTCAGCAGATTCAGACAACTGCCGTTTAAAACTTTGTATTTCATACCTCACACAGTGATATGATTAACGCCACATAACGTCGAGGAGGGAGAGGAGCTGGAGAGAGAAGAGGAGGTTAATAAGGAAAGGCTGTGGGGACACGGAGGAGTGTGTGTGTGGGGGGGGGGGGGGGCAGCCGTGTAGCTTTTTAATCAGGTGAGCAGAGGAGACGGTAATCAATGGAGGAACGTTTGGTCCACTGCGAGAGCTGAGGAAAGGGTTGACAGCGCAGAAAAGAATCACACAGACACTGGCTGCTGAAGTCTTCCTCTCCTCTTCGCCGCATGTGGAAGATTCCTTTGGCTCTCTCATCACACAGACACATCACACACGCCTCAAACAGACACACACACACACATCAAACAGCAGGCCAGACACCGACTTTTTGTAAACTCAACACACATGCACACAGACTGCAAGATTAAAGACAGAGACCCACAGAGAAGAGACCTAAAGGCACATTACATTTACTTGCAGAGACCTCTCCACGCACATCTTTTCGCACCTTTTGACATTTACATGCGGGCCCAATGTACTCTTAACATTCACTCTTGGTTCTTTCATTAACTCAAGCACGCAGCTCTGAGACCTCTTCCGTATACCAACCAGATGTCACACAGATGTTGTATTCATGTTATTGAATCCCAAACGTTCACCTAAACATGAGATGATTTTACATCCTATCTCAGCTCAGAGGAACTTGCCAGCTCTTCCAAGAAAGGGAGCCCCAGTTCGCACAAGAGAGTGGTGTGGCATTTGATCTGCCAAAGGAAGTCTTTGTGTGTCCCTCGTTATCCCCCTCCACTCTCTCTTTGCCTCTCTTGTCCACTGAGTCAGGTCGACAAGAAGGATGGCAGGGTGAGCTGCCACACGTTCCATAGGCGAGCACAAGCTAGCCCATTCTACTCCGGGTGTCACATGTGTCACCCAGTTCCACACAGTATGTGTTCGATAGCATAGGGAACACACTGCAGTGCAGTCCCAGACTGGCCACAGTTCACTGATATGATAGCAAGGTTTATTACGTGGGCCACTTGTTGGCAACTAACACGCCATCATGTCTCCCATGCCTTTCTCAGACAAGGTGCGTCCTGCAACTTCAAAATGACGCCTGCTTTTTAGAAGCTTTTCAGAATAATCCCCCTTTTGGTGTTTTGAGCTTGGTTGTTTACATTTGTTACAGTTGTACAGTTGTACAATGACTTATTCTGCTTTCCTTACATTCAAGCAGCGTTGGGAAACAACATCCTCTTAAAAACGCTTTAAAATAATGGAATGTTATTGTCAAGGTGTGCATGGGGTTGTTTATAAAAGGTCACCGAGGGAAGAAAGAGAGAGAATCGGCTAGGTAATCTAAATTAACCACACACTAATCACACACTGTAACTAAGGAGATGTTTTTCTATTTGTTTGCATTCTATATTGTACTCAGACATTTGTTTATTTTTTGCGGGCACCTGCAAACCCATGTATTTGCCTTACATTTCTGTCTTCATGACTTATGAGTTGTATGCTGTTGATACTGGCTGATGTCCATAACTGGGATGATTATCACGAAGATCAAAGAAATGAGAGTGACAGTTTAAGGGACAGATCGGCAAGGCTTTCATGTCTGTGGTGATGCGAATGTTCTGTGCTTGAACTTGACACATCACCCTTTTATTGAGGTCAACAAGGCCATCAGGTGGTTCCCCATCTCTGCCTAGTACACTGTGTCTTCTGTTAATTTGTTCACCCTGTCACATTTGCTGCTCACATTTTTAACCTGAGCTCCTGCTTTCACAGTGGTGAAGATAGCTGAGATGTAAATACCCTTTAACCAATATCCAAATTCTGATGTTTTGGAGTCTTTGGTTAATGGCTAGTTGTGATCCTTTCCATCTGATAACTACAGTGTCTAATATCTATACGTTTGGTGTTTGACACTGGCCATAGCATGATAAAACCAGTAACTCAGGTTCTAAGTGACATAACATGGTCCATTCACACCACAATGCTCTGCACGGTGGGCTTATTTATCTTTTGGTTTTCTTTCAAACTGTGGATCACAAAACCTTCTTCAACAGTTCTAATATATTGGCCTCGACTTTCTCGTAACTGTCTTGTAACTGGTTTCAAGATTAATAGATCTTAACCGATAAGCTTTAATCTGACTTCCTCGAAACAGTGGTCCTGGGTAAATATGAAGTCACATTTGCAATAGCCTTTCCAAACAGGAACAGAGGCATCTCTTTCTGGAGTCACTGGTAATTTTCCTTATATGTTGTGTTGACTCACTGCAGGCTTATTCTTAAACTGAGCCCTCCAAACCCACTTTGCCAATTGAAAATCATAATATAAGTCACGTTTGGAGATATTTTACATACATGCCTACCAGTCTTTTTTTATTTAATTTTGCCAAAAGTGAAACGTGAGATTCCGCTTCCACAGACTTAGAACCTCTCAAACAGATGTCACGCTGGCGCAGACATTACATACAAAATGACGCTGTCAGATAACATCAGAGCATGAAGTTTGAGCTACCGGACATTCAAGAAGATCACACAGCAAGAGCCCCAGTCATAAAATTATATTATATTTTAATATTAAAGAGAAGAATACATGTTAAGACTATCACCCCTGCAGAGAAAGAAGGCTGCTTCAAATCGAACACTATTTCCTACAACAATAGTTTGGAGAGGAATGAGCATCTGAAAGAACTCGAGATTAAAGGAGTGCTTTATGTTACTAACCGTATTAAATCTGTGTGGTGGGAACTCAGACACCTTCCTGTTGACGTAGTCAGATGTGGCTAGAGGATTTGAGGCATGTTTTATGGTACTAGTTTCCGAATTACGAGGACAGTGCTTTAAATGCGTTGAAGAGATTGCCAAAATACAAACCAACATGTAAATATTGTTCCAATGAAAGTTTTATTCATCCTGCTAGTCAGGCAAGAATGTTTCCATAAATATGTAGCAAATTCAAATGCGCTGGAGACGGATTCGGCCACCACGCCGTCAGTGATCTCTGCAATACACGAAGTACTGAGTATGAAGCAGTGTGAGGCACAAGCCTGCATCGACTGTCAGGGGCTAAAAATCCCAGTGCATGACTCATTCCCCTCCGTCACAGATGCGTTACATTGATGCAACCGACCAATACCCATCAACAGCAGACGTCATCGGAGTGGGGGTTCAAAGGTCACTGGGGGGCCATCCTTGGGGCCATGGCTGGCTTTCGTCATCACTGTGCCAGAAAACATCCTTGTCTGTTGTAAAGCCGCCCGGTGTGACGTCACGCTGCGTAAAGACGTGAATCAGAGGCAGTGCCACGAGCTGACCAGACAGTGCATTGGAGCATACGAGGTCCTCCGGAAGGCAGGAGTACCAATAAACTTCAATGTCAATCACTTGCATCAGGAGTGAGTCACTGATCGCTGGCCAAGGATGGGAGCTTGACTGCATGTCATACCAATGTCCAATGTATCTACAGTGTGAACAGTCACAGCTTTTTTTTATATCGTCATCACTTTGACTCTAAAATGATCGGGATTCACTTTTTCATGCACTGATTTCTCAGCCCAAACATCTACAAACATACTTACAGTCAAATATTGTGAACAACATTTGGGTCAGAACAAGCAGAAAAATGTGAATCATAAGAAGGGGTAACCTCAACATACAACAGATATGTTCTTTCTCGGTATGGCTACAAAAACGGAAAAAACACTTAGGGAGGCTTAAACCACAGAGTGAGAGAGCTGCTGTCAGACTAATTCAGACAACTTGACACTGAGGCAAAGGAGAACACACCGGGTGGTCTCTGGTGGCTGATGACGAGAACGGGTTAAGAGGATAAAAAGACGCGTGTCCAGGATTACAATGATTGATGGGGTTTGAAGGTTGATGGGGACGACGAAAATGAGGAGGAATGAGGCGTTAATGACGAGGATGGAGGTGAGGAAATGGAGGAGGACGAAATGGAGGATGATCGTGCTGAGGATGACGATGAGGATGCTGAAGATCGGGGTGGGGGTGAACAGATCTCGCTGCAGGTCTATTGTGGGAAAGAAGAGACCTCTCTGAACCTACGGCATGACATAACAACAGAACAGTTTGGACTCATCCCGTGTCCAGCTCAGATGGCAATTGAGCAAAGGACCTGAGACAGATTTATCCTCCCACATTAAACCTCTGGCAGCGAGTCGACTGGACTCTGCAGGGCCGTAGAACGCCTGTCTCTTCATCTGAACCGGCAACTGCTTCTCCGACTCCAAGTGCACGTCTCGTCTGCCCGCCTACTTTTGCAAAAAACAGGAAGAGACGAGCAACTCTCCCACGATCCATGACACAGTGACAATTTCTACTGTCTGAGAACATATGTATATGACAATAAGTGACAGTGAGCGGAACAATAGAGAAAAAACACAAGCTGAGGGAGATCTATAATTACATCAGAGCTGTGGCCTTTACAGTCCGGGTGGCCAGGTTCCACTTTGAAGGGCATCAGAGGTCAAGCTGACATGATTGTGGGTATGTGTGAGTGTCAGTGTGTGTGCGTGTGTGTGTGTGTGTGTGTGTGTGTTTATCTGTGTATGTGTGGGTGTGTGTAAGTGTCACCTAGAAGGTTTCATATGATTTGCCAATCATGACAAATCCATCTAGCTGAGGGAATTGAGACGGCTTGCATTATTGTGTGCCGGCCACAACCCGGAACTCAAACCACAAAAGAATGAAGATGATTATGAAGGGCACACTTGTGTCAATCATATTATTTGTGTTGGTGCTAACTTGTCCTACATTGTCCCAAGCATCGGTTTCAAATCCTCCGCGTGAACAGGGAAAACACAGCTCAACACGTCACAGACACAGCACTGTGTGGCAAACAAACGTCATCACTGAGGACCACAAGCTATACTATGTCGACATATTGACACTGTAATAGTTATTTTTTCCATTGCTAATCCCTGTAGAGCCCAATTAAGCTAAGTGTTTTCATGGCTGTAAGATGGCAGTGGGGGAGTGAGGGAAAACTCTGTCTCGCAGGAAACTCAGTGACGTACGGACTTCGCGGGGAAATGAGTCACGATACCTACAGCTTCTATAATTGCCCACTATGTCAACAGACGTCGATGCCCACAGCCATACACGTTAGGATTAGGCCTGATTGTTTGTCCAAAACATTGCTCAGACAAGTAATGCCGGTCACAGGTTCCTGGGAGACACACGTAAATGGGTAAAGTGAATTGTCGAGCCATTAAATAAGTAACGATCTGATGAGGATGAATCACACCGTGATGACAAGTGGTGTGAGACGCAGCGGCTGGGTGTATTTCTTTTTTCGTTTTGAACCTGTGTTTTTCTGTTGCTGTCCTGTATCTTATGTCCAAGATAAACCAATGATGTGACTCCCACTACTGATTGCCATAGAGGTTTTGTCAGTCGCACAGCCCCTTTGTAGAGATCTCCAAGAATGTAGAGTTTCCAGCCCTTCTCTTGGCAAGGCCTTGCGTGCAGAGCCAATAAAACACAAGCTTTTGACAGAAATAGGGTCGTTGGAGCACTCCACTAGTTACTCAGCTACATTGCATTTCATTGCCTTTACTGGGCTTTTGGAAAGCCTTGTGCGATAATAGTCAAAACCACACTACCGTGTCTACGCTATCTTGTGGTACTCTCAGTTGCAGGTTCTCATAAAAACAGTTCCTTCAGCA
This sequence comes from Galaxias brevipinnis, assembly GCA_036023535.2. Taxonomy (NCBI): domain Eukaryota; kingdom Metazoa; phylum Chordata; class Actinopteri; order Galaxiiformes; family Galaxiidae; genus Galaxias; species Galaxias brevipinnis. Next base: position 7,039 of record JAVQIZ010005641.1, read on the forward strand.
ACTCCTAATCTGATGGGCCACCACGCCAGGAACACTTAAACCTGTGCCAATGAGAACATACAACTTTTTATTTTGTCTCTGTTGGGACTTAGTGGTAAATGCTCTCTGTCTCCAAACATGGACGAGGTGGAAACCCAGGGCTATAATAAAGTATCTGCGGTCAGCAAAAGCCGGAAAAAATAAAAGTATGCTAAATAACACGTTGAAACTGTTATCACAACAGATGGGGGTGCGGTATGCTCACAGCATTAGGCCAAAACCCATGAATATTTCTTTCTCTCTGCTAAAAGGATTGTTTTGGGGGGGAAATCCAGTTCCATTAAAAGGACAACTTTATTGTTTCGAATATATTATCACTAAGATCACCTGTCAACATCCCTGTATATGTATATTCTGTGTGTGTGTGTGTGTGTGTGTGTGTGTGTTGTGTGTGTGTGGTCTTGTTATTGCATAAATGCATTGGCTTGTGTATTTGAGTGTGTCGTTGTGTTTGCATGCGTGTGCGAGTGTGCAAATGTGTTACAGAGCCAAGCAAAGGAGTGTTGTGTAAATATTAGTGTGTGTGATACTGTGCAGAGCAAATACTTTAGCACTCTTTGCCTGCCAACGTGATGAGTGGGAGAAAGGTGGAAAGAGGCCTCTGAAATATAGATGTGCCTGCCCAGAGCGGGTAATATTACCTCTACCTCTGCACCCTTTGTCTGTTTATCGCCCTGTCGTCTCTCCTCTGCTAATCAAATCATCTCACAATACATGGCGAGGCAAAAGTAAATACAACAGCATCTGCAATGGATAAGTGAAGTGAGGGATGGATGTAGTGCGGATAAGCAGGGGGGAGAGGTGGACAAAGGAGGGGCAGGGAAGCTGCGTAGGCCAGCTGTATTTAGTGGAGTGTCAAACAGGGTATACGGAGAGGAGAAGCAGCTTTGTGAGCTGGTAACAGTGTCGGACGAGCGAGTCAACACGGCGGCAGAAAGACAAACAGACAGATAAGAGATGGGTGGACGACGGCAGGAAGTCCCTGAGATAAGGTGAGTTTAGAGAAGTAAAGAGGGCGAGAAGGGATAAGAGAGCACAATGTACCGAGGGGCTGTAGACAGAGAGACATTCTGTAATGTGAATCAATACATTGTGGGCGGGGTCAAACAACATCTCAAAATCCAAAATGTAACTCCTGTTTACCCTAATTGTGGCGTATTTATACACACATGCACAAACTCATAATAAGCCCTCCATAAGAGTTTAGTTTGAAGGCTGTGATGAATTGGTTGGCTGCTCGAGAGCTGTACTATCCTTCTCACACCAGACACCCTCCTTAAGGACTTAAGAATTCCTTGAAAAAAATACTAGAGAGAAAGGGAGGGGGATAGCAAAAGGGGAGGAGACGGAGGTGGAGAGGGATATGGAGACAGAGAAAGCGAGCGAGAGAGAGAGAGAGAGAGAGAGAGAGAGAGAGAGAGAGAGAGAGAGAGAGAGAGAGAGGGAGAGAGAGAGAGAGAGAGAGAGAGAAAGAGGGGCTGGACTAGCCATCTCCCTAAATGTTTACCCTGGGAGAGGGCCTTTGTGCAGGGCCTGGGTCCTGAGCCAGGGTGTGAGAGGCAGTGCAAAGCTGAGAGGGCGTGGCTGTTTAGAGTCTGGCTCTAGTGTAAATACCAGGCCCAGATCAGAGGCCATGGCAGCCCTCATTACCGGAGTGTTTAGAACTAAACACATGGGCAGCGCTGCCGAGCGATGAGGGATGTCTCACATCAGACTTTATTATGGGAACAGACATGTCCCCACAGAACAGCTCATGAAGTGGATGTGGGGGGGGGGGTTGCCATGCGCCACCAAATACACCGGGATGTGGGGTGAATCACCAGCACTGCCTTATGGGAACGTGATCAGGCAGTCACATCTTATAGTGTAATTACATAGTCCCCATGCTTGACAGAAAAATCGACCAGTCTGGTCCAAGGGTATCATTTGTTACTGTCTCGCCGTTTCAAGACAAGGGAATTAAAATGGATGGAAATTAAAACAAGTAAATCTTCCAATTACAGTGCAGGCAATTCCTGTAGGTTTCTAATTAAGACATGGGACACCACAATCTCAGTGTGTGTGTTTGTGCGTGTGTGTGTGAGTATGCATAATTATGGTCTACCTTTCACTTGTAAAGGAAGGATTCTGTCTGCTGGGTTCACCTTTAACTCCTCAACAAGATTGCCAGGGATTGAAATGAAGACAAAATGTAATTATAAAAGTGTCAGAAGAGAGACATCTGTTGGTTGCTCAACACATGTTTTATTGCACTGAAGAATAACTTCCCATATAGTGTTAATTGTAAACGAAATTTGTCATGAATGTTCGTGTCATAAGGTTTATGTTGAATTTGTAATTAAAAACTAACTAATTTGTGGTACCATATCTCCCAAGCAGTATGTAGAAAAAGAGTTCAAGCCCGTTCAATTTGTATTTTGAGGTGGAGTCTGTCTTGACTTGGACTCTCACTGCACAGGGTAAGATTTGGCCTTGAACCTCTAACGTTGCCTGTTGCTGCTGCCACAGTTTCTCCCATTGTTCTCCCATGCGATTTAAATAGAGAGAGTCTCAAAAGCCGCACCGCTCTAAATATGTATTTCTAGGGCTCTAATTAGAGACTGCCTCTGTCAGCTGGGCAGCCAGCCCAGTACCAGGGACTAAATATACCAAAACAAAAACAAAGCTCCACAAATGTAAACTAGGAGCAATTCAGGCATAAAATGATGGGCAAAATAAAATAAATTCAACTAGAAAGGTACATTTTGTATGTTTAGTTTGGTGGTTGGCTGCTATTGGTGTTGACAAAAAAAGAGGGGGGAAGTAAGTGTAAGGATAGACAATACTGATACACTGCAGTAAAAGAGAGCAACAACAACAGAATCACTCATGTAACCTACACAAGCACAAACGATACAATATGGCATAATACACACAACAAAAACAGTCTTCATGTACTTTCTTCTGACACTCTTATACTCAGTCAATGGTTTAAAACATTAAAACACCCAGACTTTATTCCATATGCACATATTGATGGATCTGGAAACACATTGGAATGCAGACCACATTTATGTAATCACATGAAACATAGAAAAAAATGGCAGTTGGTTTCAACTTACTGGCAAGCACTGATGTACTGTATGTTCAAGATTTCATGTATACATGATTCTACAGAATTTGACATAGCTGAGATTTTTACTCAAATGACACTATAGTGAATTCCATAAAGTAGCATTATCCCTCTTAATAATCATCTGCAAAATGTTCTCTTGCTTCTTGAATATTGTGCTCTGGTCCCTTTTGTTAAACAAATGAGGCGATGCCTTGGCAGAGCTAGTTCAGGCAGGCAACTCAGACGCAGCATTTATCCACGTCACTTCAATCAACCAGTTGCATACACTCAATAGTTTAAAGTGGCCTACTAAACCGCAGTCACTTACCACATTTGCTCCTACAATTGCTCGCCTAGTGCTGCGCCACACCAAGCTTCTGCTCGCTGCTGCACCACACTATGCTCCTGCTCTTGCTGCTGCCCACCTCCATCACACCTTCCACCTATTTAGGGTCTGTTGCACAGTATCTGATGGGGGACTCTGCAGATATCTGCTCCCTATCAATGGTTGTTCACTTAGCATTTGTGTAAGACCCCGTGCAGAGCTGCAGACCCTTGACGCCATACTTCAATGTATTAACATGTATTGCAATAAATTGTTAACCTATCGTAAGTTGTCCTGACTGAAACGGTTTGATTTCTTGTTGTCCAAACAAGCTCTACATTTATTTATGACATTTATTTATTTTATAATAATATCCAACAATTGCTACCCCTAACACTGACATTCATATTACTGTAGCACTTTCAAGACAGGATTGATTTATTGGTTCCCAAAAAATACTTTTGCAGGGAGACAATGATTCCCCCCTGCCTTGGTCAAGCAGTTTCCATCGATCAAAGCTGTGTTTGATGGCCCCCTTCTCTCTGTTATGTCTGATAAGAGTGAATATGACTCAGTCAGAAAGAAGCTGGAATGTTTTTTTTAACTGTCCACACATTTCCTTTGCTGACCTCAAATAACCTATTTTCCCTCCTTGCAAAAATACTGTTCCTTTGGATCCTTCAGCACCCAGCCATTGTATCTGACATATCTTGAGAAAGATACTGGATGAGGTGTTCTGTCTCTACAAGTATGTTTACAAATACATATAGTTTATTTATATATTGCTGGACATTTATGGCCAGCCAACAGAAAGTAATAGTGTAATATAAAATAGTGAAACATTCTGACCGGGAATCTCTCCTGGCTTCTTACAAGGAAAAAAGTTTACTTTGCTGATCTGCAGTTCAAAGTAGTTTAATCACTGCATGATATTTTAAAAAGACCCAAACTGTCTTGCATGTACAAATAAATAACCATGATTGATACAGCGTTTACAATTTAATCAATAATATCCTTTAACCATTTACTTTTTTACAAGGTTTTGAAAGTGGTCATGATTAATAGTTGAAATGAGACGTTTTACTGGAGGAAAGTCTTTAGTTTCCATTTTGAAATCTGCAAATAAATCAGGGTACATATTTTTAATCAAAACAACATCCTGCGTGGACTGGTTCAAAGAACAAAGTTTACAGTTTCCCCATTCCCAGTGGAGCTGTGCCCACAGATGGACATCACAGTTCTGGAGGGAGATGAAATAGTGTCAGTCTAGCTCATCAAACCTATTGTACTGTTTTAGGTAACCCCGATCTCCCTTCATGGGACCGCCTGGAAATCTCCACCAGCTGTTTGGAGAGTCACAGGAAACATAATGCAGACGGCTAATGGGACAGTTCTCCCCGCACATGCAATCCCACACAGTACATTAATGCATTTCACATGATCTGTGAAATAGAAAATGTGCTTCAGTTTCTCATTGATGATGGTCAAATGATTTACCTTCAGGGCTGTTTAATCCAGTCAGATGATCACTTCCCTTCTCCACACACACAGATCTGACTAGTGCACTCATGTAGTTGTAACAGATGTCATTTACAGAAAGCTGGTGAGGTGCATGTCCGCTAGCATTCAAGCCTCACTGATACCGCTGTGATTAATTTGCTGGACAACCTGATCCATCTACTCAAAAGACAACTACTGAACTAAGGCCTCTTACAGTAGAAATGGCATGATGTGAAGAAAATAATGTTGAAAGTTATCTTGGTGTACCGCGACCAATGCCTAATCCGTGCACATGTTGAAGGAGGGAGAGAATCAGTCCTTTAGATTTGAAACATGCTTTCGTGAGAGGACCGTGTAAGAGTTCAACCTTGGGTCATCATCTGCTGTTGTTTCACACACACACACACACACACACACAGAGATACACAACCATCCTCACACACAGTATTTCATAGAAACAGTGGAACCTTATCCTCTTTGCAAGCTTTAGGGCTTCAGTACATGTCTCGCATTCAAGGGTCTCTATGTCAGTTGAAGGTCAAATTATTTAACTTGCAGCAAATAAATATGTGCCACTTACGTCATTCGAGAGTCAACTGCCCTGTGCTTTAAAGAGCTGTCATCACAGAAAAAACAATCATTCTGTCAGTCCAAGCTAAATTACCTCCGCTGGCCAAAGTGTTTTGTGCCGCCTCTTAGCAACCATTTGTAAGTTGCATCCGCCAGCATCAAGAGCAGAGAAACATTACGGGTAGGGCACTGATCCCCAAGTGAAACAAACTCGTGGTTACCTCAGTATAGTACAACTCAAGTGTCTGTGGCTTTCAGCATGGTTGGCGTATAAGAGAAAGACTAAAGAGAGAGTTGAATACAAACCTATTTTATGAATGGATTGTGGTGATGGGGCTTAATGAGGTTTTGCACTGCTGCTAGGATACCAATGAAGGCCAGCACATTGCTTTTTATGTCATCAATTCTTAATGTGTGTGTGTGTGTGTGTGTGTGTGTGTGCACATGCACATTTGATTTCAAGTCAATGTTTGATGGAGTAGGAGTGGGTTTAATGGAAAGAGAACTCCAGTATTTTCCATCAGTATAGGCCCCAGGTGTCATTTGTGAAATGTCAAGTGTAAAGTTTAACATGAGCACAACTGTTTTCGACCCCAAATTTAAACCAATGAATTTGTGCTAATTTGTTAAATTCAAACAGCATATGTATATATATATATATATATATACATACAAATTTGGACCACACTAACAAGTTTTGGAATTCAAACTTATTTTTCCCAAAAAGACTTATGTGGTTATTATTGTAGCAAAACTAGAGTTGTGTATCTGTATCTCAATCCGTGCCTGCGTAATCAGGTTTGCAAGTGTATAAAAAATATTCGTCTGTATTCAGATTTGCAAGTGTATTGAGAGTTGTATATGTGTAGACAAATCTGTGAATGCGTGCATAGATCTGTAAATACCTACGTGGATATGAATGGCTAAAAGCCTAAGAATTTTGCAGCAAGAGCTTAAAAATACAGACAAACATAAATTACCACTCACGCGGGCCTCTCAATTGGATGTGTATTTAGCAATGGATTAATTGATATTGCATGTTGCATATGAATGTATGGCAGTTTCGGGCTTCCATAAATGCAATAAATCATTTGAAAGTTGTGTTTGAGAATGTAAACTAGCTGAATACCAATTACTAATGGAATTAGTCATAATATCTAAGAGAAAATAACTTGGGAGCGAAACAGCAACACCAGATACCATTAAATTACGGCCTCGGCAAAAACGACTAACGATGTAGCCTACCTCAAAGCTTATTTACCGGCCCATGTGACATTATTATAAACGCGTTGATTGGATGTTACATGTTGAAGTGCACTTTGGGAGTAACAGAAATTTCTACTTAGCCACACAGACTAATCGTCACACGGACGGATCTCCGTCACACAGACGAATTTCGACACAAACAAATCGCTACACACGCACAGATCTCGAGAACGCAGATCTCTGCAACGGCAGAAGTGTAACAAAATTCACGTGTAAAAACACATCCAATTGAGAGGCCCGCGTGAGATGTAATTTATGCTTGTCTGTATTTTCAGTTCTTGCAGCAAAATACTTTTAGCCATCAATATCGACGTACGTATTTACAGATTTGTCTACACATTTACAGATCTATGCGTGCATTCACAGATTTGTCCACACATGTACAACTCTCAATACACTTGCAAATCTGAATACAGACGGATATTTTTTATACACTTACAAACCTGATTACGCGCGCACGGTTACAGCTACACTCTCCACACGCATTGCAAATAGTTTTGCTACAATAATGACCCAATAGATTTAGCACCACATTCCTCGCTCACAAGGAAGTAATAGATTATATTCCATGCTTGAACCTCTCGGGATACTCCAACCAAGCCATACGGGAAAACTGACAATGGTAGTAATGAAAGTCAGATGTTTTTGGGTTTTTTTGGAGAAATTTGAAAAACAATACAAAAAATTATTTGAGAGGCGCCGTTTGAACGTAACATATTGTGTTTGTGTGTATGTCAGTTCATCTTCTTTGTGAAGCCATACTCCAACGACCGGTGAAACGTAAGGAGTTTATTTTCAGCATAATAAAAGAATAATCTTTTAAATCAAGTAGCATATATCACTGACCAAGGTGAAATGTTTATCTTGAACAAGAACACGTGCAGCTGTGAAAGGAAGTCCAGGTTTGCGCACTGTTAAGACATTGTGCCGGGAAACACTTTCAATAACATTGTGATTGTAGAATATTCAGTATAGGGAACAAAATACACAACATGGTCTAATGTGCTCGACAATATTTTGTCAGGAGACTTGTAGCATATCATCTCTGTCAACACAAATAATAATCAATGTTTAATTTAAACTGTCCAATCCTATGGGCATGACAGATATAATCCATTGTTCTTTATGCTTTTGCCAATCCAATAAATTGACATGTTTTTTGGAATGACATTTTCCCATTTAATTAGTGTCAGTCAGTGCTAAATTGAAGAAACAGGGCTTAAGCTATTGCAAAAAACAAAAACCCTATTTTAAGTAAAAAAGAAACTCGATTCGAATCTTCTGACTATATAAACTAGAAACTAGCGAATATATGCTTAGTAGACTTTAATTGGAATCCTTATTTAACAGTGTAAAAAAATTATGCATTTCAACAGTAGTAAACAATGTTGTATGACCCAGTAACATAACTCACTGTAAGGACAAAGGTTTAGTTGGCTACATTACAGACTGGGCGGTTCTCTTGTTCCCAACTACAAAGGTACTAGCACTGAACACTGAGCAAAGAAACATGTACCCCCCCCCATAGTTTGGTAGTTGTATGTAAATATAATTCCTAATGACACAGTGCGAGGCCCACGGATGCTATTATATGCTTCGTTCACAACCAGAGGTCATCTTCTCTGATGGGGCGGACTCAGCCCATCACAGTGGTTAAAGAACCCTTCTTTCACCCTAACCAAAATAACAGGCATTCTTTTATCTTTAAATTTTTTGGGGGTTTTGGGGTAGAATCCTAACAGGAGCTTACATTAGGTTGGCAGATACTTGTTGATTAGTGGCCAAGTGGATAGCACGTTTTTTTTGTGTGACTTGGCCTGTTTGTATTTCCGTCTTTGATACAAGCCACTGCTTCCGGGTGCTGTGAGAGGCAAGAGCGTTATGTCAGGCAGAGGCAATCTGTTAGGGAGCCAACACGGCTGACATATCTCAGGGCTAAATGGTATTGAGAGACAGGGAGACATCAATAGTTTATTAGTGGTAGAAACAATAACCCTTAACATTCAGATGATGAGAAATACACCCCCCCCCCAAAAAAAAACCCTCTTATGCTACTCAGACTTTTCCACCTTCAATAAGCCCTACATCGTTCTACACAAAATTGCAAAGCCTCCACACACATTCTCAAGCACACAAGATATTCGACTGACAATGGAAAGGGCCATTCCCAACAAAGTGCCACTCAAATACAGTGATATACTGCATGTAGGGTCAGAAATACACCAAAAGGAATCAGAGAAATAGCAGTAGTGCTGGCTCAGAAATGTGCTCATGATCTTCTCTTATGTGTGTTCAGACGTTGTTTCCTATTCGGCACAGTCTTTCTGGTGTCCAGGCCTGCATTTGGGTCAGATCCTTTCAACACAGATTTCCTCTAAATCCTTTCCACTTGATCTTACGTGGCCCAGGCCAATACCATAAGGAAAACACTCTCAGAGAGACCTCGTTAAGATATATTGATGCTTTGAAGTACTAGTCACCTTTCTCCCCAAGCCTGGTAAAGGCTTCAGTTGCACATGTGTAAAGCCAATAAACAGGTGAGATTGTCCGGCGGTGGTTCATGTTCTGTAATTGTGGCCCCACTCTCCATGGCTTCTTTAGCAAGAGCCTTTGAATGTATGTGCTCAGCGTGTAGGTATCACTATGTAACGTGGGATAACGAGTGTTAACTGTGGACAGACCGGCTGCTGTGTTGTTGAATGGCAATAAATCAGGAACTATCATATCACAACAGCATAGTGCACAATATCAAGAGTCTTGCCTCATAACGGTGTAAGTAGAACACATACAACACATTTGAACATATCAAACATTATATTATTGCTATGCTATATTGGTTTACTCATATATCCACACTTTTCCCCCAAATTGTAAAAAAAAATTTCTGTGAGTAAAATCTGACAAGGGTGAGTTGCTATCGGCGCCGAAGGCGCTGTGTACCAATTGTTTTGACCAGAATTCTGAACAGTCTCCATCTCCGGAATGAAGTCTAGTAATGTTCCATTTCATGCCCATTTTCCTTAGCCCTTTCACAGGATTATTTTTGCTGTGACAATGGGGTGTCCTGCGCGATGAAACACTTAGGTCTGGAGTCAATCACAGCTCTGTTATGCCCCGGAGGGTCTTTTGAGAGACATGCTTTTTTAACGCAGCCCAACTTTTACCCCAACAATATCCTCTTCGTTCAGCTACAGAGCCAATCAAACAGCCATTCCTTCCCATTCCTCAAGCAATTGCCCAAGACACTCCAAAGTCATTACGTATTATGCATTTAAAGAGTGGTGTAACAAATGCTTAATGATAAATGAAATAAATCAATACTTTGAAAAATTCCCCTTTATCAAACCAAATACTCAAATGTTGATTATTTTATTTTCCATATGAAAGAAAACACATCTATGTAGTACAATACAGTTTAGTTCATGTCAAACAAGGCTATGATTAAAAAGGCAATTGCACGTTCAATTGAGACAGAGTATTTGCAAAGGGAAAGAAACAGAGAAACGATCAATCACTTATTCTAATTATTGTTTTATACAATATCAAAACAACAGGGAAGTGTGCACATATTCACTATGGAAGCCACATAACATAATACATTTAGATCACATGGCCACATATGCATCCCCTCTAGTATAACCTTATTAGTACTGTTGATCCTTCAGAGGTAACACTCTGTGTTAGTGTTAGCTGTGGACATGAGCCCAGCCGCATACTGCTTCCATGGTTTGATGGGGGTGAAAAAAGTCTTTTAAAATAGCTGTTCTCTTATCGTGAGATATGTGAGGAGAGACGGGAAGAACTGAAGTGTCCAGATTCTCACAGAATCCAGGCCTACAAGAACAACACACAAGGAAATTAATCTGACGCTTGCGGAACATTCCTTTTAAAGTCGTTGCATTGGTCTGCGTGGACGTTTCCCCACCTGAAGGGTTCAGAAGTTGATCATCTTCTTGATGGCCTCAAAGCATTTCCACTTGTCAGGGATGTAGAAGGGCTCAAAGATGTGAGGGAAAGGGGTGTCGTACCCGCAGACCCTGGCCACAGGCGCCTCCAGATTCAGGAAGCATTCCTCCTGTAGACCAGGGAACAGATGTGACGTCAAGACCAGCACAGTTCACCGAGACGCACAGGTCACACAGACAGGGCACAACTGCGTCACACAAAATCAAACAACTCAGAAGTGGAGAAAGAAAATCTCCAGCTAAGACGACTTGGCTTGCAAAAAATCCGTGTGAGGCAAGTTGATTACACAATCCCATGATGTCAAACCAGTATATAGTTGGCCAAAATTACACATAGGGAACCAAATCCAACGGAGCCTGTTCAGCAAAGCAACACGCAAATTGTGGTTGTACATTCCAACGCACAATGTACTTTTTTAACTAGCAATGTTTAGGGAAAAAAATATTCTGAATTGCTTAAAGGGAGTAAATATTTTCCATGCACCAACTCAAATACACACACACACACACACACACACACACACACACACACACACACACACACACACACACACACAC
>JAVQIZ010005666.1:0-12810 GCA_036023535.2 Galaxias brevipinnis
AGGATGGGGGAGGGGTGCAATTGTACAACTGCTTGGGAGAAAAAGCGTCTGTGTGTGTGTGTGTGTGTGTGTGTGTGTGTGTGTGTTTGTATGGTTGGGACATATATGATATATGACGGATATATGTCCGTAGTCAGTTTAAATGACGGGAGGTTTGGGTAGTGTGAGGTGGATTTGGATCCTTCTAACTCCTTTATTTTCCCCCCTTCCTTCCTTCCTTCCTTCCTGCCTTCCTTCCTTCCTTCCTTAATAATAAAAATAATACTAATAATAATACATTTATAGTAAAGAACTTTTCATTGAAAAAGTATCTCCTTCCTTCCTTTCCTCCTTCCTTCCTTCCTTCCCTCCTTCCTTCCCTCCTTCCTTCCTTCCTTCTCTCTTCTCCTGACGATCTTCCACCTCTACCCAAAGTCGTGAGTCTGTCATCCTCTCGTTCTTTCTGTTTTTCTCACCAGTTTGTTCATTTGTTCTCTTCCTCCATCTGGACCTCTCCTCTCTCTCTTCATCTCTTCTCTCTCTCCCTCTCCTTTCTCCTCTATCTCCCTCCCTCCTTTCTCTCCCTCTTTCCTCTCCGTCTCTTCTCCTCTCTTCTCTCTCTCCCTCTTTTCTCTCCTCTCTCTCCATCTCTTCTCTTCTCTCTCTCCCTCTCTTCTCTCTTTCCCTCTTTTCTCTTCGTTCTCCATCTCTTCTCTTCTCTCTCTTCTTCTCTTCTCTCCTCTCTCTCCCTCTCTTCTCTCCTCTCTCTCTCTCTCTCCTCTCTCCTCTGGTCTCTCCTATCTCCCTCTTTTCTCTCCTCTGTCCATCTCTTCTCCTCTCTCCGTCTCTTCTCCTCTCTCTCCGTCTCTTATCTCTCTCTCTCTCTGTCTTCTACCTTCCTCTCTCTCTTTCTCGTCTCTCTCACCCTCCCTACTCCCGCTCTCCTCCTTTTCTTGTCTTTCCCTCTCCTTCATCTCTTCTCCTTTTCTTTCTCTTTTGTTTTCTCTCCATCTATTTATCTTCTCTTTCCCTCTCCTACCTCTATACTTTGTCTCTCCTATTTCTCCCTCGCTCCCTCCCTCCCTCTCTTCCTCTCCTTTTCATTCTCTCTCCTCATCTCCTGGCACTGCCACACATCTATGCCCTTTTTAAAGCTGAGCGAGCTCTGTCACTCCTCCTGGAGAGAGAGGGGGGGGGGTCAGGGAGTAGGATACGGGGAGGAAAGGAGAAGTGGAAAAAGAGGGGGAATACGCGGCAGTGAAGAGATGGAGAAAAAGGGACGCAGATGAGAGAGAGAGAGAGAGAGAGAGAGAGAACATAGGGGGAGGAGAAGAAGAGGCTGCCTGAAAGCAGAACAGATGGGGCCAGAGCTCTGTGTGTGTGTGTGTGTGTTTGTGTGCGCCTGTTTGTGCGCGCATGTTTATGTGTGTGTGTGTGTACAGACAGACAGTGAGGGAGGGTGAGAGAGACAGACAGACAGACAGGCAGGCAGACAGACAGACTGGGAGGGAGAGAGAGAGAGACAGGGCGAGATGGGGGGGGCAGACAGAAAGACTCAGAGAGTAGGACAGAGAGAGGGAGAGAGAGAGAGAGTGAGGGCGGGGGTGGTCTGAATCTCTAAAAGGAGTGTTATCTCTACCCCCCACACTACAGACACACACCCTGTGGTTGTCACTCGGTTTGCTTCTTAGCCTTGGTCTCACGTGGTGAATGAGAAGACCTGTTACACACCTATGGAACGACAAAGGGTCTGAAGTCAGCCAGCTGCTGTGTGTGCAGCATGTCACCAGTGAAATAAACTGAAATAAACTTCTATCTCATGATGTATATAAAGTTAATTTAAAGGTGTTAAAGGACCATCTGTAGGAGTTACTGGCCTGTAACGACAGACCGTCTGAAAGCAGCCAGCTGCTGTGTGTGTAGGATGTTACCAGTGAAATTAAATTATATCAAATGATGTATAAAGTTAATTTAAAGGTGTTAAAGGACCATCTGTTGTTCCCTGATCCCTTTTAAGAGGGTTTAGGAAAGGCATCGTCTCATTTCATGTGAAACCTTTTCGACCTTCGAGACAAGCTACTGCCGGTAAGGTCCAGTTTAATGTGACGGGTTGGTATGACTGTGTGGCAGCCATGGTTACTGTTGGTATGACTGTGTGGCCGCCATGGTTACTGTTGGTATGACTGTGTGGCAGCCATGGTTTCCCTTTGTACACCTGGGACAATTTGAATTGGAAAACGTTATTGCCACTGAGTCAGCCAGTGGGGGTTTGCCTCAGTGTCTATTGGCATTTTACTGTGTTGACAGGTCTCAGAAAAGTGTGGAGTTATTTCATGAACAAGTAAATTGATAACGTTTGGTAGCACTCAAGACTAGAGATGTTATTTTTCATAATACCTAACCTAACAAATTGTGTTAACTACGAGGGGTTCGTTTTTGGGATTTGTGTATATGGAAATAATAAAACCAACCAAGCAGAGGACAGCATGTGCTGACGACGCCAGTGGCTTTGTTTGTTTTCAGTGTTTACACTTGGGCCTCTGGGAAGTCCCGTGGCGCAAAACAAACGCTCACACTTAGTACTTTCCTGCCTTCAAAGGAGCACTGTGGGGTTTTGCCCGTTTGTTTTATAGACCAATAGGTCGGCAGCCGTTTGTGTTCTCTTGGCTGCTATAACCCAGTACCAATTATGATATTTAAATTATATCGTATTTTTGTGGATTAAAAATGATATATATATTTATACAGTACTGTGCAAAGGTTTTGGGCAGGTGTGAAGTCTTTCAAGTTAGAAAAAAAAACACATAAAAATATAAATGTTAATTGTTTATTTTTTTTATCAATTCATAAAATTCAAAGTGAGGGAGAAGCAAATCAACATTTGGTGTGACGACCCTTCGCCTTCAAAACAGCATCCCGTGCCTAAAACTTATGCCCAGTACTGTGTCTATATATTTATATATAAGACAAGTCTGTATTTCGCTAGTCTGATCGTTTTCTTTGCTCAGACAGATTCCTGAGTCTTGCTCTTTCCCAACAGCGTAACATCTTTTTCGTTTCCGTTTTGGTTTTTTATCTTACTCCAACAGGTGACACAGTAATTATAATCCAGCCTGCAACAAGCCCAGGCACCAACGACCCGGACCAACCGCCAAAATCCCCGACCCGGACCCAGCCTATACCCCTCCCTATTCCCATGCCCCAACCAGAGGCCCACCCCCAGGGCCACCCCCAGGCCCAGGGCCAGTCGCCTGGCTCTCCTGCCCCAGCCACAGGCCCCTTCTCTGGGCTGGGCGGGCTGGAGGGAGTCCTGTCCTCGGCCGCGGAGAACCCAGGAGAGACCCTACCGGAGTCGAAATGACTCGTAAGAACCTCTCCCGTCACCCTCTCCTTCGCGTACCGTTTCACCCCCCCATCCACCAAAACCGACCTTCATCCTAGCCGCCTGCATCTTGACGTCATGCATCCCCCCTCCCTCCTCATCCTCGTGCCTTTTTAATAATTTTTTGTCTGCCTGTCTGTGTTCGTTCACATACTCACCTTCCAAAAAACCATCGCCTTAACCCTCGCCCCTCCTTAACGTTATGCGTGTGTAATATCAACGCTGCCTCATTACGCCACATCTTCCATTGGTGTCTCTGTGACCCATCGCAAGCTGTTTCTGTTTGTTTTGCCTTTCGTTGTTGTTGTTGTTGTTGTTGTTGTTGTTGTTGGCTTGTTTTCGCTGCAGCATGATGTTATTGTGACTGACGAGCTGAGCTGCTGTTTTATGAAGCTAAGCTGGGCATTTTTTTTTAAATGAGATAGTCAGCCTCCTCATTGGCCGAAAGAGGGAGTCTGCTTCCTCATTGGCCAAAAGAGGGAGTCTGCTTCCTTATTGGCTGAAAGAGGGTGGAGTCTGCTTCCTCATTGGCCGAAAGAGGGAGGAGTCTGCTCCCTCATTGGCCGAAAGAGGGAGTCTGCTTCCTCAATTACTATATTTTCTGTGTTGAGTATTGGTCTAGTTTTCTACAATTATTTAGTTTGTTTTGCTTTAGAATCTTTTTACGTGTCAGACCATGCTGATTTAGACAATTCAATGAGTCTAGCAATTCCAGGAAGCAAATTTGGTCTTGTCCATTCCAGTTCATTTTCGCTTCATCATACAAAATGAGTGTTGGTTTTAATGTCAGTGATTTAGCATGTGTTTAGCACTGCAGACAGAACATTTAACCTGGTCTCAGGGGCAAGTGAATCTGTGACATTCATTCAGCCCACCCCAGTAGAGCTCACATCCACACCCAGGCAACCTCAGACCCATCTCCACAATGAGAATGACGTCTTTATCAGACATTCTCAGCAGATACGTTCCTTTGAGATGGCTCTCTCTCTCTCTCTCTCTCTCTCTCTCTCTCTCTCTCTCTCTCTCTCTCTCTCTCTCTCTCTCACACACACACAAACACAGACGTGTAAAGCCAGTGTTAACTCGATCTGCTTGGTGGTGATTAAATCATAATCAGATTGGGGGGCACATATCTCGGATAGCTAAGTATTAACAAGCCTCATTGTTTTATTAACAGGCTGGATAAGACATTCTCCTGTGGCATAAACAGAACAGACAATGTAGGAACGACGGTTTACTTTCAAATGCTGTGTTCGTTTTAACATCGTCTCTCGTCTCTGGTCACAAACGGTTTGTCTGTGAGTGTTTGTGGAGCTCGTCGAGCAGTATCTGTGGGGTGCTCTGGAGTGGTAAGTCAGTGGTTCTGGCGAGGCGGTTGTTGGGCTGTGTGTTTAGCCGCGGTCAGTGACCCTGGTGGGCCGAGGGAGAGGTGGGGGGGTTGACGACCGCTGTGCTGTGAGAGAGAACGGACGGACGGACAGACCGTGAGAGAGAACAGACAGACAGACAGGCAGACAGACAGACAGGCAGAACGACAGACAGACAGGCAGACAGGCAGACAGAGAGACAGACAGACAGGTCAGCAGACAGACAGACAGACAGACAGACAGAGAGAGAGAGAGAACAGACAGGTAGACAACAGACAGAACGACAGACAGAGAGAGAGAGAGAACAGACAGGTAGACGACAGACAGAACGACAGACAGACAGGCAGAACAACAGACAGACGGACGGTGAGAGAGAACAGACAGGTAGACGACAGACAGAACAACAGACAGACAGACAGAACGACAGACAGATAGACAGAACAACAGACAGAACAACAGACAGACAGACAGACAGTGAGAGAGAACAGACAGGCAGACGACAGACAGACAGACAGGCAGACGACAGACAGACAGACAGGCAGACAACAGACAGACAGACAGACAGAACGACAGACAGACAGACAGACTGACAGAACAACAGACAGACAGACGGTGAGAGAGAACAGACAGGCAGACGACAGACAGACAGACAGACAGAACAACAGACAGACGACAGACAGAACGACAGACAGAACAACAGACAGACAGTTAGACAGACAGAACCCAGGGACTGTTTTCATGGTGTGCTCATGGCTGTAAAGTATAGCCCTGCAGGGCGGCATGGCCCCGCAGTCCAAACTGGCCCCACCCCCACCTGTCAACAACTATTACAATAAGAATTCAAATTCAGAATTTTTAAACCACTCAGGGTTAGCTGCCTCACGTGTTTGCGTTAAGGTGCTGGGTGTGCTTCAAAGCAGGTCAAACCACACCACCTCACAAATTCCGGCACTTTAGCAATGACAAATTCTCTCAGTTTTTTTTTTTTTGGCTTCATCATGGAAAGTACCTGAATGCAAATGCAGGGAAGTGTTCACCTCATTGAAACTAGTTTTGGTCAGACTGTATGAAAACAACTTAGTTAGAAGAATGTTCAATGTCACCTCAACGGTATGGCGGACACAAAGCTGTCTGCAGAGTTGCGTGTGTGTGTGTGTGTGTGTGTGCGCGCAGTGAGAAAGGCAAGGAGAGACAAGCATCCAGAATGGCCGTGAGTTGTCAGACAGCCTCGTGCACGTCTCTCTGTCGTCTTTGTCTGTTCTCACCATTTCACCACAACCTCCTCTCACCCACTGTCTTTGACTCACACA
This sequence comes from Galaxias brevipinnis, assembly GCA_036023535.2. NCBI lineage: Eukaryota > Metazoa > Chordata > Actinopteri > Galaxiiformes > Galaxiidae > Galaxias > Galaxias brevipinnis. The sequence goes on from JAVQIZ010005666.1 coordinate 6,039, forward strand.
CACACACACACACACACACACACCTTTTCACCACAACCTCTGCTTTTCACCACAAGACACACACCCACGAACACACATCCATACCGACACACACACACACACACACACACACACACACACACGGACACACATTCATATACACACACACGAACACACACTCGTATACACACACATCCATGCCGACACACAAACATACACACACGGACACACATACATACCGACTCACACATACACACATACACACACAGACACACATACATATATACACAGACACACACACACACACAGACATGCATACACTCCGACACAGAGACACATACATACCGACAGACACGCATACACACGGACACACGTGTATACACACACACCGACACGGACACACATACACACCGATACGGACACACATACATACCGACACACACACACACAGCACTTTGAAGGGCATTGCTTCCTGAAAGCCCTTTCTCTGTTCTTTATGTAGCTTCCTTTTTTAATTTCCCAACCAACATTTTAGTAGGCTGAGGTTTTTGTTCAGAACACAATATTTTCATCAAATGGGAGAACATTAAATCAATGCCTCCTATTCTAAAAGCTTCTATCTTTTCCTCCTTCAGCTCGCTGTTCAGTTTTTCTACACTGCAGGTTTCTCCTCAGCATAAATCTGTTGCTAGTCTACATGGGTTCAACGCTAATGTGTGTTTATTTTTCACAAGTGGCTGTGGGTCAGACAACTACTTGCCCGAAATACATTTTAACTTCCTCCTATACAAATAATTATACTCATTATTAGCAGTTATCAAATAACATCAAATACTAAATTGGCCGACATATAGGGACAGACAACCATTCATTCATTCATTCATTCATTCATTCATTCAGTCATTCATTCATTCATTCATTCATTCTTTTTTTTTTTTTTTATCTATTTATTTATTGTTTTATTTTTTCCAGTTGAGGGGCTGGATTTACTAGCCCAACATGCCATTTCTCTTGCTCCTGGCAACCTGGGACAAGCCTAATTGTTGAACCATGGTCTGTCTACCTGTACTGCAGGGGGGCCATACAGCTCGCTCAGGTTTCTCTAAGCTTTAGTGTGTGTTCTCCCTCTTTGTGTGACTTGTCCCCTATGGACGGTTGGATGATGTTCGGGTGATGTCCTCTCTCTTCTCAGGGAAGTGACAGTGTGGAGGATGAGTCTCAACCTGGGGAGGCCAGGTAGGTTCACCTGGTAGTGTCACCTGGTAACCCAGTACATCTAGGTGGTAGTTGTAGGTTCATCTGGTACTAGTACAGCTACATGGTGGGTTTACCTGGAGCAGTGTAGTGTCTGTAGTGTCCCGCGCGGAACTCATGGGAGCAGGAAAAAAGTGTAAAAGTCATAGTCATAGCTGCTTAATCGAGCTGATACCCGGTAGACTCCTGCTTTAGCGACGCTAACAGATAGCATATCCTGCTTTAGCTAAGCTAACAGATAGCATATCCTGTGTTAGCAAAGCTAACAGATAGCGTGTCCGGTGTAAGCTAAGCTAACGGATAGCATGTCCTGCTTTTGTTAAGCTAACAGATAGCGTGTCCGGTGTAAGCTAAGCTAACGGATAGCATAGTCTGCTTTAGCTAAGCTAACAGATAGCATATATTGTAGCCTCAAGATAAGGTGAAGGTGGTAGGAATAGGCACTTGTAGCCTGTGCGGCTGCTCATCAACAGTTGTGGACTATTGATATGCAGTGCCTTTAATGTTTCTGTCTGGTTAGGATGTGCGTGTGTCTGCATGTTACATGGGCTTGCTAGCTTGTGCATGTCTCAACTTAAAGAATGCTTGGTCACAATTCTAACTATTTGAATTACATTTTTATTATCCTCAGGCATCTCAATATGTTTCTTAGGATTTCAACAATCATCATCACTTTGACTTTGTCCACGGCAGTTAAAGTTGGATTTATGATCACACTTTTTAACCATTCGCCTCAGGAGTTTCACCTTAAAAATCGTTCCACTTTAATGAATGAGGAAATTTAAGGTTTACTTCAATGTTTTCTTTTTGTTGAGAAAATATTTTGAACCAAAATCTTATCTAAAACTGTGTAATAATCTCCTGTTGAATATTAGATAAAAAAAAAAAAATTGTAATAGAAGAAATAGTTCTCTTATACAATTTCAATGCTTATTGAATAAGACACAAAATGTCTAAGAATGTCGACACACCTGCGTGTCATATCAAGCTATACTAGTCTTTAATCTTCAGAAAGTAACCGTTGTCTTAACCTTCCTTTGTGGTCTCCCTTCAGGATCGCGGGACCCTATTGTGATCCAGCCGCATTCCAGCAGCAGCAGCCCAGAGCCCTCCCTGCCACCAGCCCCCTAGACCCACCTCCATGACCCAGCCCCACCAGCCCCGCCGGCCGTCTACCCGCAACACAGCTCTCCTCCGGCGGGCACTGGGAGGCCCCCCTCTCCACTTCCCTGGAGCTTTTTTCCTTCTCTTCCCTGCTGATCCTACCAGACTCAACCTGACCGGATCTGGCCAGGTCAATTATTATACCCCCACCACGCCACCTAAACCAAGCCAGACCAGGCAGAGCCAGACTGAAGTGGGCTGAACCGAGCTGAACCAGGACTCCTCCGGTTGCTGTGCCAGTCAGCCAGATTGTTTAACCTTTAACCTTTAACCCCCCTCTTTGGACGCAGACAGGAAGTAGGAGCTTGGTAGGTCATCGGCTTCACTAAAGAACTTCTGGTGAACGGTTCTGGTTCTGGATGACCTTTGAACTATTTGACATTTGATCCCCTGTCTATTTAGCAACCACGAGAAGAGGAGGAAGAGTAAGAGGAGGAGGAGTTTTCAGTCTGTCTTTCTCTCTTCTTTCTCTCTGGAACACATTCTCATTTCTTTATTTCTATATCATTGACTTCTCCATTTGTTTCTCTACTTCTGTCTTTCTCTTTCTTCTTCCTTTCAAACCACTTCCCTACTCTTTTGGCTGTCCTCCTCTGTCCCTCCTCCTCCTCCAATCCCCTTCCCCCCTCATCCCCCTCCTCCTCCTCCTCCCTCCTGCACTGCAGACTAGTTGTCCAGTCAGCCATGGGACTGGCCATTGGCATATATGTTCTGAAGTCTTCAGGACGATCTCAAGCTTCGGTCCAAGTGTGTCTGTGTATGTGTGAGTGTCTCTTAACGTCGATGGTCTGAGCCAAAACCTGGAGTAGCAGCATGGACTGGTGATTTGCCAGTTGGAGAGAGGAGTGGGATTCCCCTGTGTGCATGCATTACGTCTCGCCTCTGACTGCATGCCTTTTACTGTACAGCCCTGGCACACACACACACACACATGCGCACACACTTACGTTCAAACACAACTCACACCTTTCTGTTGCCCACCGCTGCAAACAAACACACACACACACACACACACACACGTTCAAACACAACTCACACCTTTCTGTTGCCCGCCTCTGCAAACAAACAAACACACACACAGACACGCACACACACACACGTTCAAATAGAACTCACACCTTTCTGTTGCCCACCTCTGCAAACAAACACACACACGCACACACACACACGTTCAAATAGAACTCACACCTTTCTGTTGCCCACCTTTGTAAACAAACAAACACACACACGTTCAAACACAACTCACACCTTTCCGTTGCCCGTCTCTGCAAACAAACACACACACACACGCACACACACACGTTCAAACAAAACTCACACCTTTCTGTTGCCCACCTTTGTAAACAAACAAACACACACACACACACACACACTTACGTCCAGACACAACTCACACCTTTCTGTTGCCCACCTCTGCAAACAAACACAGACACACACGCCAAACCCTTTTCTTCTCTCGGTGCCGTTCTATGACACCTTGGTTGGAAAGGCCTGCGACAACAGAGGACAGCCCTTCTGTTGAAACGTTCCACCAAAACAATCTGTATCCAATCATGCTCTGTTTTCCTTTTGTTTTGAAGCAGATAAAATGATGCATACTTAATCATGTTCCGCCAGTTAGTCAGTGCCAGTGAGTTTGTTCCATCTGATGTCACCGTTGCCATTAGACCAAAGGACAAAAACAAGATTTGTTCGGTGATAGATGCATTTTCGTGATCGTCCTATAAAAAAATTGAATACTTGAGGGAACTCATACTCCAGTTTTTGTTTTGGTTTCTATTGAACACATAAATGGGTCGAATATTTCCAAATCTTTTCAACCACTGCTCATCCTGCCCTTTAAACCCAAGAAAAAGTTTACATTTAGGAGCTTAGAAGTTTTACAGGCGATTTTAAAGAAGTCTTTCACCTCCTGTGTGTCAAGATCGACGCAGACATGGTTTAAACTGACATGGCTGTGTATGATTTATAACTTAGCCATCGCTAGGTTTACTAAATGCACTTTGTGGATTCCGTACGCTGGTGTCCCCCAAATATCTCTCTCTTCATACAACGCAGCATCACCGACATGTCCAAAATCACTAATTGGTTTTTTTTGAGGGGGAGGGGGGCCCACACTGTTTTGGCTAATCAAAGTCCAGCGCATGCTGTCGACTGACACCGTGGTCTGGTTTTCCCTGGTACTAGCACATAGAACCCCCTCTGTGACACCAACGTCTGTGTCTTATGTCTTTCTGTTGTCTCAGCTACATGTCACTCAAAACTGGTTGTTGCGCAATAATGCCATCATGCTTATCCGCTTATCTGCACTGCTTACAGAAATAATAATCGCCGTAAATGTAGATTACACCAGGGCCAAACGAGGCTAGTTAGGCTAGTTTTCACTACGGGGCCAAGAGAGGTGGGTTTATAGTCTAGTCATCGTGTGTGTGTGTCTGTGTGTGTGTGTGTGTGTGTGAAAGACAAATAAGTAAATAAGAGCGGATAGACCCTGGGCTTTATCTCTCCCTGCTTGTTTTCAGGGCTAGAACACTCAGAGCTAACTTTCCTGCTCTGATAAGGAAGGACCACTATGTGCTAATTATGGGCTATCTATGTGCTAGCTACAGTATGTGCTCACTATGTGGCTAGCTTTGTAGCTATCTATGTGCTAGCTTTGGGCAAGATACAGTGTATGCTAGCTTTAGACAAGCTATGGGGCTAGCTATATGCTTGCTATGTGCAAGCTTCTCTGTGTACTAGCTTTGGGCAAGCTATGGGGCTAGCTATGCACTAGCAATGGGCAAGCTACAGTGTGTGCTAGTTGTGGCCTAGCACGGTTTTTACGTTTCCAAACCACTAACACACTGAGTAGAGCTGTAGCAGCCTCCTCTCTGTTGAATTGTTCCCTGTGGTTTTGTTTTCATTAGCACTGAAATAGTTGGAATTTTTAAGCACTGTCACATCCAAGGGTCTCAAAACAATAAGGCAAAGATTAATGGCCACGTTATTTACTGAAAACTTTGTAGGAGAAACAGATTAGCTTGCCGCCACAGTTTATTGTTCCACATGATTAATGATGATTACAGCAGGGCATGTTGCTTTTGATTGTTTCCCCTCATTCCCAGTCCCTATCCCACCTGCCTAATCCTACTCCTATGGATTATGGCATGTGGAGCTCTAGCACTGAGGGGGCCAAATGTTCTTACTGAGAACACTACTTCTTGGAATTCTCGTTGTTGTTTTTTGTTGCCAGGCAACTTCAACAGCCTTTTGAGGCACTACTGAGGGCACCCCACTGTGATGTCAGTGATGGAACTCTGTCGTGATAGGTCCTATCTGGCCATGTGACCATTGTTTTTGGGTGCAAAGTCTTGCTGGTGAATGGATATGGGTGTCGTGGTGGGTGTGTGGGTGTCTAGATAGTCAGACGTTCGTTCCCTCCCAACACAGTTATTGGGTTTTGTGACAACTTATGGGGCATTCTGCATTTATTTCACTTTTTTACCAAGAGGTGGCTAGTATGGCTTTCAAGGATTGTCTGAGGAACAAACCAAAAGGTTTCGGCTTTTCAGAATTAGCATTTCAAGGCACTATTGCTTTGAGGGTTTATTTGGTTCTTTCACTAAACTATGAGAGTTTACACAAAGTGTCTGTTTTTTTTAATTTTATATATCTGTCGATTCAATTTATTTTTGGGAGATTTCTAACCCATGTTAATTGTAATAAACAATCAACAAAAAAATAATGTCCTGAAAAATTTCAAATTAACCATCTGAGGTGTTCTACTCTCATAAGACAATAGCCAAAACATTTCAATGTAAAAAACAAAAAAATGTACTGAGAGAGATAATATGATATTATTTATTCATTTTAAATTCAAATGTGAATAATTTTGAAAAACCAATCAATGTGTCAAATACAAATATCATTGTTTTGAAAAATTTAGTTTTTAATAATGTCCATTGCTTGTTACTTGTTATTTTATTTAATTTACAGTATGTCAAACCTTTCAAAAGCTAAAGTTTTCATGATGTGATGCATTCTGGCGTGCTGTGAGGAAAGCAACTAACTGCTTTAGTTCTACACTGAAGTCTGGTTCTTTTCCCCTTTCACCTGAACGTTTATCTGTCTATCTCTCCATAAACTACAGCTCTGAAACCCTAAAAGGTACAGGACAAACTACAGCTCTGAAACCCTAAAAGGTACGGGACACACACTAGTATCACAGCTGGACTAAATCAAGTTTAGGGGCGGACGACTTGGAAATCGTCGAAACAAGACGACCAAAAAAAAAAAAACGGATCATTATGACATCATAGATCTAGATTTCAGTTCTTGGATGTGTTTATTTTGGGGGGGGGTGGGGGGGGGACATGTTTTATTTTTATTGGGT
>JAVQIZ010005675.1:0-15672 GCA_036023535.2 Galaxias brevipinnis
CCCCTTTTTTTCCCTCTCTCTTCCATTCTCTTCTCCCCTCCTCCTATCAGTGACCATGCTGAGAAACCCAAGGCCCACAGTATTCCTACCAGCCCTACCTGCATAGCGTAGGCCTATGCCCCACCTGGCCACTTTTTCCTCTCTTTTTTTTTCATTTTTTTCTTTTCTTTCTCTCTCACTCGCTCTTTCTCTCTTTTTAGCTTTTAATTTCTATTAGAGACCTGACCATTGAGTCAAATAGCTTATTAGTAAAAGAAAAGATATATTATATATAAATGTATATTCACAAAATGTTTTAAACCTTCAAAGTGCCTACCATTTGGATATATACTCGCTCTGGGTGAGCATGAGTGAGGAGGTGCGTGCAAACACCACCACCGCCGCCGCAGGAGGAGGAGGAGGAGGAGGAGGAGGAAGAAGAGGCAGACGACTGGCATTCTGTGAGCACAGCTATGACTGTAATGGTAACGTTTTTTTTAGTCTTACAAAAGCAGACAGTATTGTACCTATACGTTCAAACAACACTACTGAATAAACATTGTGGCCTAATATTGATCTCCGGCTGTGATATTTATTTAAACTGCATTGTCTGTGTGTTTTGTTTGTCAGGATAATTAACAGTTTAGTTCTTCAAAAGGAATATATTCAAAGCCATTCATTTACCCAATGTATCTAGAGCAAGATACTATAGGTACATTCTAGAGTGGTATTGGTCATGGGATCAATTGAACATACTGCACTTGAGATTTAAAGTATCGTTATCGCATAACTACGGATTGGTGACACAAACTCCGGACTGATTTGGGATTATCGTCGGTGGGTTTGAGTAATATTTGTTGGGGGGGGTTATGGAACAGGTTCTCCATTTTAGTGCCTAATCTCCGGAGTTTAGGATCTCCGACCAGATTACTTTAAAGTGGGATTTATAGTGCTAACTCTTGGAATATCCATTGGTTTAGTTGACATGGTTCTATAGAGAGCCCAAAAAGAAAGCTTTCGATCAACGCATCACTTCAAAAAGGACTCAAAAAGAGCTAATTTTATTTGAAGAAATGTTATGTATTATCACAATTCTAGTCTTATGTATTTTTTCTAAAACATTTGACTTCTATGCAGACTTACTAAGATAGCCAGGCCAGGGAGATCTATATGGCTTAAACAGAGTGATAGCTTCCCAGAATTCTATGATTAAATAATAAATTATAGAAAATGTCTGTTTCTGTCTCAAAAGTCATTACAAAATAGCAATGTTAAAAAGGTGCCTCCTGAAATAATATGAGAACATTAAGCCCCTGTATAGTCCAATTTTTTGCCCCTAGCATCGGCAAAAACAAATCAATTTTTCAGTCTGGAAAATAATGGTTCATGATATATCAATTTTATTTGTGTTTAGACATCGCAAACTAACGTTATATTAAGGTAAGCTAAACTTAACATGCAGTAGACAGCATTTTGCAAAAAAAAATATATATATATATGTATATATATATTTGGTCAGAATGTTTTGTTAATATGCTGAACATTTCCAAACTGCGGCATGAGCTCCCTTTTTATGGATATTGGCCCTGAAAGGCCTGTAAGGAAACCATTCTGTGATGTTGCCTTTGAAGAGAGACAGGCTAGAAAAAAAAAGAGCTTACTGGTGTATACATTATAGGCACCATAGTGCTCTGCTTTCTTCTGGTGTGGGTGTGTGGACCGCAGCATGTAAATCTACTTATCTTGCCTGAACTGTGAGGTCAGACCACGTTTCAATAGGTCCCCTTTCCCTTTGTTTCGCCAAGCAAACGCATCTTCCTATAGAACGGGGTCACTATGATATTTCCCCTGCAGCAATCTAACCGAGTCATCCATTGATAAGAGTCTTTCAGTAGTGGTAGTAGAGGGTACCCCCTCAGAACAGGGGCTTCTTCATTGAAGGAATAATGCATCTTCCATCTCTCTCCAGGTGCCTTACATCTGTTTGTGTGTCAAACTGCAGCCAATAGTTATTTTTAGTGGCTTTTAGAAAGGTGCTCTTAAATTAAAGTTGTTGTTTTTTTATTTTTTGCCTCAGAATTGCGGCTGTGAGTGTTTTTGTTTGTGTCAGGGTGAAAGGTCACTGTGCGTAGCTTTAATGCATGATCCTTTCAACGGAAGCTGTTAGACTAAGTACAGATTTGTTGAAGATTATGATAACCAAAGCAACCTCTCTCTGTCTCTCTCTTGCTCTTTCTCTCTCTCTGTCTATCTCTCTCTCTCTCTCTCTCTCTCTCTCTCTCTCCGTGTTTCTATTTCTCCCTATCACCTTCTCTCTGACTTGTTCTTTATAAGCTGTCTCTGTTTCTCCCCTTCCGCTCTGTCCCCTCTCTCTGAGACCCAGCTAATTCAATAATAATAAGATAAAGAGGCGGCCATCAATGGTTAGTCAGCGCCAAACCATGCAGAAACTCCGAGGACATGGCGTCCAAAGCAAACACTCCGTCAGTCCTCATCAAGGCTTCACGGCTGCATGGAGAGGTAATCTAGGCTATAGCTAGCCCAGGGTCGGTTTGGGGTGGACAGGACGTACCCCCCCCTCACCCAACAGAACACAGCAGGTGGAACCCACAGAAACAGGTTCTGGTCTCACTCTCCCTGCTGTCCAGAGCAGAACTGTTGGCTATGGAACCGGAGCAAGGACGGTGTCCTAGTTGTTATCGGCACCCAACGATAGCCTAAATATGCTTAACGCCAAAAACGGACAAATGATCCGTTGCTAGGCAACACTGGTATTTGAACTTTTCCTGTCTTGATGGATCACAAATATGGTCACAAACTTCACAACGGTTGACGATTTCGTGCTGAGAGGGATTGAATGGGTCCAGCCCAATCGTGGTTCCAGGGAGGCTATCTAAGGTGAAAGCCAGAGTTAGTCTGAAGTGTGCTTTTTTCATCCCTTCACATTAGCGAAAGAACCCAGTAAGACGACCAAAAAAAAATCAATCCACCCCATCCTCCAGGTCACACAACGGTAAGCCCTCGTCCAAATGGGCTCCGGCCCCTGTCAGCCAGAGCTGCTGATCCACTGGCTGTCTACTCTCTGCCCGGGCGAGATGTCGAGGAGATCATTCAGGGAGCCGTTCATGTGTCAAAGGCATTTTATTGGATTAAAGTTTTGACCAGTAAAAATAATAAGAGCCACTGAGTTCTACTCCCCCGCAATTAGGGCCCTGTGCCGGAGTAATTGGTCCCTGTGGGGGAGGTGAACCAGAGCTTCCCTCTCCTGGTCGGGCTCTGGCAGTGAGGATCCGTAACCCTCGGCGTGCTGATCAGACGTTTTCACACAAACCTTCCATAATGTCTTTACCGCTGGCCGCACTTCTGTCGTCGTGGAAACGGCTCCGAGTCGAACCTTTTTCCCCTCTCATAAAATCTATATTTTGATAAAAAAATAAATAAATACATGACTGGCTTTAACATATAGGCCCACTTGGCTGTCACTGGAATTATTTGTACTTTGTAATTTACAGGGATTGTGGATGTTACGGCCTTCATAAGAAAGTGGTATAGATAGCATGTACCTAACAACAGTATGTCATGTTATTTTACAGCTGTGCTTTCCCTCTGTGCCCAACATATGATGCATAGGGTCACCAGTCATTTTGTCACTGTTGATATACGTTGGAGTATTGCAACACCAAAAAACGTTTGCCAGTGCAGTTAGTAAAAGTTGTTTAACAAGTTGGAATCATTTTTACAAGAACTATTCAACGTGGAGATGAGTAATACCATCTCAACACGTACCAAACAAACTCAATTTAGAGAAATGACATGCGCCCCAATTTGTTGCTCCATCAGTGAGCCTCTTGATTAAGTACTGACTGAAAATGGATGCCGGTGTGCCACCTTGGTTCCCCATGATGGGATTAGGAAATAATTTCCCGCTCCACAACACGCTAACCTAGCTCTCTCATCTTTCCCGCACACGGGCAACACGATAGGGCCGTGTTCACTTAAGCACCACCAGCTCATTGGAAGCCATCTAGGAAATTTTAACTTTTGTTTTTGATTAAGGTCCCGCTGATGGGAACGTTTATAATCATCATATTCTAATTAACTTTGAGGCTCCCGTGAGAGGTACGGGCTTGAGCTTCATACCTGCGGGAATCCGTTACCTGTTTGAGTGAGAGTCACAATTAATTTGGTGGTTCTTTTTTTTTTCTGAATTAAGCATTGCCGGAGTTATACAACCCTGGGAAGTGTGCTGGTTGACTAAGTACAAAAACTGTTATTTAACTGTGACTGTACTTTTTTAAATTATAATTAATTAAAGTCACTACTATATATCATCTCAAAATCTCTTTCCATGCTGCTCTCACAATATCTGGTCAGAGTTTTATGCTGATCACATAGTTGGTTATATATTCATGGAAAAGAGGGTAATGTCCTGAGGTCAGCTAGTGGACATTATCTCCATAGACCTTATAGAGTGTCACAGTATTGAAACAGTTGGCTGGGCCTGTATTATTTACCTTCAAACTGTTTTTCAACCCTTTTCTGTAATCTGTCCCAGAAAAATTACAAAACGACTGAAAATCACGAACATTTCCTGTCCGCACAATAAACTGCATTTTCTCTTGGTCATGGCAAGCAGTTAGTTATCAGGGCTGGAAATCGATACAAAAGGATAACAACTCCCCTCTTGAATTTGCACAGTACAAATCAATAAACTGTCACAATTGCACTGGAGAAAGGACCTGTAGGGCTATACTGTTACATATTACACTGTTATCCCAACAAAATATCTATGGCTTTAGATACAGCCACAACGCTTAGCACAACTACAATAGGTTCAAACACTACCAGACGGTGTCATGTTATTCCTCCAGGGAAGCTTGGTAAACCATTTATCTTCTCAAGCTCATCCCCCCCGGGAGTGCAGAGCTTTGGGGGAGAACCTCACAGGAGCCGCCTGGCTGGTCTTCATCCACTCATTCTCTCATTCCGCCTCTCCCTCTCCCTCTCTCTCTCTCTCTTTCTTTCTCTCTCTCTCTCTCTCTCTCTCTCTCTTCTCTCTTTTTACCTGCTGTCACTTTGGCTGAGTGGAGGAGAAAGGGCGAGATGGAAGGTTGGGGGGTGGGGGGATGGTCCCGTCTCTAGGCAAGGTTTAATGAAGGCTCTTTGAAGTGTTCTGTGATTGTTCGAGCCCGTGTCCTCTTCAAAAGGGACTCGACATCTCGCCTGAGATGTTCTGCTCTACCTCCACCCACCCCCTCTCCCCTCCCCCTCTCCTTCCCTCTATCGCTCTTTTTTCTCTCTGTCTTCTCCCTCGGTACCCTCGTTCCTTTCTTCTCACTTTCCCCTCCCTCTCCCCCCTTTTCTCTCTCTCTATGATCAGGGTATGGATCGTGTCTTAACTCAGCTAACCGTGGTCGGCCCATCTCATTAGATGTAGCACTTTGATTCCATTGTAGGATTGGATAGAAGAAGAGGTGTGTACACATGCGTGTGTGTGTGTGTGTGCGTGTGTGTGTGTGTGTGTGTGTGTGCGTGTGTGTGTGTGTGTGTGCGTGCGTGCGTGTGTGTGTGTGTGTGTGTGCGTGCGTGTGTGCACATGCTGTTGGCTAACGAAATAGTCCAGGAGATACGTCCCCTGAAGCATTCCGGGAAGAAGAAGAGCTGCCAATGTCCCACTCCCACCCACCCCCCACCCCCCCCCAAGCGCCCCGTCGCCCCTAGTGACAGCACTTTGGTAGTGGTGCCACTCTGTCATTTCAACTAAGTGGGTCCGGGGGCAATTTCGGCATGGACCACCCTCCTCTCTCCCTCTCCACTATTCTCCTTCCCTTCTTCCTCCTCCTCTTCCTCCTCTTCTTTCTCCGGGCACTCATCCCCGCCGTGTCTTTCTCACTGTGTTTCTCCATTCAACCCCCTCCCTCTTGGTAAACGTAGTTTCTGCATGTTGCACTGCATGTAGTCCTCAGCCATGTGATGCATTAAGACGTTATCATGCCATCTGAGGGAATATTCAATACACTGTATGTATTATGCGGTGTGTTTTTGATCGACGTTAAATATTTGAGGTAAATATTTTTTTGTCATGAGACATAATGTTTGTTTATGACTTCATTGCGGTGGAACATGGAAAAGTCACCCTGCATTGAACGAGCATGGCAATGGAGTGGTAACCTCTAAAACAGACACAAACTGTTGAAACTCTCGTTAAATACACATTAAAAAGGGCGTCTACGTGTTAACGGCACGTCTGAATTCTTATGAATAATAGATTATTCCCGATGTTCCTTCTCCATTAAGCCGGAGCGCCGCTGCCCTGTGACGCGGTGTTTGACTAGCTGAGGCCGGCATGCGTAAATGGAGCATCAGGGGGGTGGCATGGGGTGAACACAGGGGGAGCTGAGATGGGGTAAGTGCCAGGACTGGGCTGTGTGATTCCAGGCCCTCCCTCGTCCAGTGAGGCTGTGTGTTTGTAAGGGTCGGCCACTGAGAGATGAATGGGAGGAATGAAAACATTAGTGCAGCACTGTGGTTCAGTGCTCTCCTCCTCCTTTGACCCCCCCCCCGATCCCATCCCCCTCTCTACCCCTCCACTCCTCTGTTGCTCTCGCTCTAACTCTCTCTCTCTCTCTCTCTCTCTTTTGCTGTCTCTCTCTGTCTCTCTCTATCTCTCTCTCACTGTCTCTCTCTTTCTCTCTCTAACTCTCTCACTCTCTCTTCTCTCTCTACTCTCTGTCCCCCTCTCTCTCTCTTTCTTTCTCTCTCTCTCTCTCTCTTAGTCTTTCTGTGGGTCTTCGTCTTTCCCTTCCTAACTTTTTTTCCCTTTTTTTTCTCTGTCTCTCTCTTTCATTGAGTCATGCTATCTCTGTATCTGATAGGAAGAGTAAGGTCACGGCTATTTGTGCTCAAGATATTTTTTCCATGGACGCTCCAACCTTGCCCTCAGAGAATTCTTTGGTACACATCTCGGTCACTGGATAACTGCTGTCTTGCTACCAACAAAAATGTAGTTTCAACTAGATGGTCCTGCTGAGACAGACCGTCTGTGCTTTAGCAGTGGCGTGCCACTGAAACCCCACTCCACTCCTGCGCTATAGAAGTAGTTTCATTCCCCCCAAACGGCCGTTGCAGGCTAAGGTGTTATTTGGGAGCAGTATAATTTGTGTGAATGAGCGGCCAATTGCCAGGGTTATGAGTTTGTGGCTCGATAATGACTTAGATCAGCACTTATAGCAAATAGGTAGCATGGGGAGAACCGAGTCATTTCAAAGTGTTTTCAGGCGGCATGGGGCACGGTTTTCAAAGTAATGACTTTTTTTTCTTCTTTTTTTGCCTCCTCTCCTAGAGTTGCCAGGCCAAGGCAATTGCATCGTGTTTTAGTTCCATGGTTCAGTTGTGTGCTTTGAGAACACGATGATATAAAAGCCCATATAAAAGATGAATAGAGCCATATTTTTAGGTGAAGCCATTTTGGATGACGCATTCATCCAATGAGCAGTTAAGAATGTGGCTGTATTAGAGTTGGCATGAAGGACCCCCCAACACCAATGTGATTTTAATGAGGAGGTTTTGAATTATTAAATTAACTAGGCCATGCTATTGTGGATTCTAACCGTCAGAAAAGAGGTGCTTTGTTGTAATCTGCCTTTTATGGTCTAAATGAGTGAATAACAATGACTCCTATTAAACCAAGAGGACTAGTTTGGTCTGTTTGATCAAAGGTTGCTAAGCCACATTTGGTAAATGCTATGTCTTGAGCAAAAGGGTCTTGGCAGAAAGTCGACATATAAAACGTTAGAAAAGAATAAGTGCCAACACCCATTTATTGGATACAGGGAATTTCCAGGCCAAACTTCCAAGATGAGACCCTCTATAGGTCTCCTAACATGGCAGGTAAAGACAGACCGAGACAGTGGGTTAATTCTCTCACTCCACACACACAGCTCAGGCCTTTCAATATCACTTCTGACAACAAATAAGAAACATACTGAAGAGGGAACACTGACGCAAATGGTCTCTCACACACATACCGACACACACACACACACACACACACTTACAAACATACACTCACAAACACACTCACACCCCTCATATTTTCACCACCAGGTCTAACTAATACCAGCTTCCAGTCGTTAGTGCAGTGGAAACCGTTCACATTAGTGAGTGTAATTGTGCGAAAGAATTCACAATACGGATGGTAATCTCGCCCAGGGGGCCGCGTTGAAAAGTTATGCTTTGACAAAGGGAGCTGCTAAAGACAACATGAGAGCTGAGACACATTCCTGTGCACATACTTGCTTTTAAAGACGCCTCAGATAGACTCTGCATGTGTTTTAAAGGAGCCGTCCCTCTGGGAAATCACTGTGGCTGAGTCGTAATGTCTGGCAGATCTATAAGACGGTTCAGGCCGAGGTGAATCTTCCTGGTCCCGCTGCAGCAGACAGCTGCGGGCTTTGGATTTCGCTCTCTCTAGCTCTCTGACTCTCAACAAACACACACACACATAAACACACACATACACACACACACACAAACACACACACACATACACACACACACACACACACAGAAAGTGACACACACACAGAAAGTGATGTTTCTAGGTAGGTTGCTGTTGCACTTTGCACCTCACGGCGTCATGAAAAATGTATCAGCGCCTGCCAGTTTAGGGTTGAGAAGTTCCGTCAAAGCTGTTTTGCCTTCAAGCATTTGCCTACTTTCTTTTGGGGGGAGGGCATTTTGCCTGCCGTCCAATGGAGATGATTGACCTCGAATGTTATGATAGGTATTGTTTATTTCTTTTATGAATTATAGTAAAATAAATGATAAAAATAATGATACACCACCACCTCACCAACATAAACATAGATGCACAATAATTAACAAACTCACATTTGCACGACACAGATACTTACATGTAGCTCACAATCGGTCTGTTCAAGTGACAGGTGACTGTGCCACAATATCTATCTATATCCACAATATCTACACAAGCCTTTCTCAGCTATCGATGTAGGCTAGCCATATCATAGGTATGGTTTTAAGGCATTCGGAGCAGTCTGGGGCTCTAGGTGGTCTGCCTAGTTCTACTGCTAGTTATTTGGCTTGTGTCATAGAGTTCAATGGTTGTTGTTTTTCTCATTGTGACTGTCTGTTCTTATGGTCGATATTGTAGACTACAGATCAGCACAGTATTTATGCTACTGAATTGCATAGTTCGTCAGCTCTGGACTGGTAATACACCAAGCCAATGGGTTATAACAAACAGTAAATTACATTTTGAGTGTGGTGGGGAAAAAAATAACAGTCTTCCGTTTTTTTCACAATAGCACAGATTCACTTCTTAATGTTTCCTTGTCCTGAGAGAAGATTTTGACATGTTTTTCTGATGTCTTATTTCCTTTAACCCCACTAGAAGCATAATTTTAGATTAAAGTCAATTTGTTCCCTTCTATGAAAGAAACTGTGCACATACACATGCACACACCCTCACAAATAGAGGGAAAGAGAAAGCCAGCGTTGTTTTAAGGAAAAATAATCTTCAATCTGTATAAAATCATACGTGATTTGATTTGGAACCAAGTTGTTAATTATGTAATCATGTGGCCCAAGTTTACTTACTTTACTTTCATTTCATGCATCATTAGTCCCATATTTTAAATGTATTTTGATGCCCTGAATCCCACTTTAATAAATAATAGATATTGGCCCAGAATGCATTGAGACTGACAATAAAAGCCTGTCACATGACTGTATTCTCAGTATTACTGGGTGTAAAACAGTTGAGGATACGTTGACTTCACTTTCTATTGTTGGCCTTTCAATCTCATAGATGTTCTCTCCTGTGCTGCTTTGAGTCTTGGTACCAGGAGGGTTGGTGCAATCATTTGCGTGGGACTTGGGGTTTGACCCCACTCTTCATAGCAGTAACTCAAGTACCTTCCTCAAACTACAATCTCGTCTGGAAAAACCATTGGACTGCGCTCCATAAAAATACCCCGAAATAAAACCTTGAACAGAAACGTTACATTGCTAGCGTCTGTCTGCAACCGCTTATGAAAAACAGCCCCTCGACTAATAGCATCAAATCGCGCTTTTCAGAACATTGTGAAATAACTCTGCCCTCTGCCATAATAGTTTTATTTTTTTTGCCGTCTGGGCTGAAGGAACGGAGACAGGGGCAGACCGAGGGACTGTGGGCCCGCCTTGGGAACCCACTTACAGTCAGACATTTTTGGGATTTTTGACTTTTAATCTTATTTGACTTTTGCAGACGCTATCATGTGTCCGTAATTCCCCTGGCAGTCTCCACGCCAGCAGACAGCGTTTTCCCGTGCCAGGTTTTGTTGCAGATATTACAAGGAGATTGAGAAAGTGTGGACACAGAGCTGGCGGCCCGACCCACTTCCATGCAGACTTGTCTATCTTTGTTAAACAAGATTCTTATCGGGTTAATCTGTGGCTAAACGCCACCATGTGATTGACCTGATAAGGTGTCAGGCTACTCACAGTAAGTACCTCTCTACTGCTCTCTCATAAATACAAGTACTACGTCGATTTGATTGATTTCTTTTTTTTTGTTGCAGTAAGTCACAAAACTTACCGTAGAAAAATAAAGTCGAAACGGTCACAAACCGCTCCAGGAAAAATGTTGTGCTCGCAGGTTTGAAGTACCTGGGCACGTCAATCATTAAAATTGGGAATGGAATAATCCAGCTCATGAACTTTGACACCCACACACAAAGATGACCTTCACTCCAGAGTGCTCACGGCTCCCTTCCTTTAAACTTTAAAAGCACCCCACAAATACAGTGCACTTTACCCCTCAGCCCCGCATCATCAGAGTACATAAAACCAGCAGGATCCTGTAACCTAGCAGTTGGGAAGGACAAATAGAGAGAGAGACATACGTACAGAGAGAGAGAGAGAGAGAGAGAAAGAGAGAGAGAGAGAGAGAAAGAGGGAGAGAAAGAGAGAGAGAGACATAAATACAGAGAGAGAGAGATAGACAAAGAGAGAGAGGTGGAGGTGGTGGAGGTGGTGGTGGTGGTGGAGGGGGGTCGTTGTGCTGGTCTTGCATGTTTATAATGGTTCCTCAGAGAAACCTATAGAACCAGGTCTTTGACACCTTACACATGTCGCAGTGCAGCTAGCCACTGTAACGCTGTCACTGCTTACTGGTTAAAAAGAACAGTGGGGATTCTCATACTGTAAATCCTCTGTGAGATTTTGTTCTGTGAACTGTCTGCTTTTGTGCACTCACACACTCGCACACACTCAACTACACACACACTCACACACAAGCACACACACACACACGCACACACGTACACACACACACACACACACACACACACACACACACACACGGTGTGTTTGATATCATAGTCAGAACAATGGGAGCCCTCTAGGTTGATCCTAATACATTTAAGACCACTGTATAAAACCAAAGCCAAAGATAAGAACCAATCTCACTGAGGTCTCACTGAGGACATAGAGAATTGATAAGAGCATGCGGTTACAGTGAGGTTAGGGTTAGGGTTAGGGTTAAAGGTTAAGGTGACACCTGTAGATCCAGAGCCCATGGAGTTGTGAATAGACCAGGGTTAGGGTCAGGGTTAGGGTTAGGGTTAAAGGTTAAGGTGACACACCTGTAGATCCAGAGCCCTATGAAGTGGTGAATAGACCCGGGTTAGGGTAAGGGTTAGGGTTAGGATTAGGGGTTAGGGTTAGGGTTAAAGGTTAAGGTGACACACATGTAGATCCAGAGCCCTATGAAGTAGTGAATAGACCAGGGTTAGGGTTAGGGTTAAGGTTAAAATTAGGGGTTAGGGTTAGGGTTAAAGGTTAAGGTGACACACCTGTAGATCCAGAGCCCTATGAAGTAGAGAACAGACCAGGGTTAGGGTTAGGGTTAGGGTAAGGGTTATAGGGTTAAAGGTTAAGGTGACACACCAGTAGATAGACCATTTCAGGGCAGACTTATTTGATAGTAACACACTGCCGCCGGGTGACAAAGGCACATTACTCTTTCTTTAGAATGTGTACGAGTTCTATATCCACAGCAACCTTGACCCAGCCAGGAAATAGGGCAGCAAAGGAAGTTTCAGGGACAAGTATAAGTATGAGAAGGAGAACAAGGAGTTCCTCTGATTTGAATGATTCCTCTGGAGGTTATTGTATGTACTAAGTGTGTCAGATCAGACCAAACCACCTTGTACCAATGCCAACTCTGAGAGACTGGACGTGCACACACACACACACACACACACACACACACATCTATAGAGTAATACTGGTAGAGAGGTCCTATCTATAGCAATATACTGCTCCTATAGAGATGTACTGGTAGAGGTCTGTACTGGGATTCATGTTACTATAGCGATATACTGGTAGAGATATACTGGTATTCCTGTTACTATAGAGATATACTGGTAGAGGTCTGTACTGGGATTCATGTTACTATAGAGATATACTGGTAGAGGGCCGTACTGGGATTCATGTTACATAGAGCTATACTGGTAGAGGTATATTGGTATTCCTGTTACTATAGAGATATACTAATATTCCTGTTACTATAGCAATATACTGGTAGAGGTATACTGGTAGTCCTGTTACTATAGAGATATACTGGTAGCGGTATACTGGTAGTCCTGTTACTATAGAGATATACTGGTAGAGGTCTGCACTGGTATTTCTGTTACTACAGAGATGTACTGGTATTCCTGTTACTATAGAGATATACTGGTATTCCTGTTACTATAGAGATGTACTGGTATTCCTGTTACTATAGAGATGTACTGGTATTCCTGTTACTATAGAGATGTACTGGTATTCCTGTTACTATAGAGATATACTGGTAGAGGTAGCACTCCAATCAAGTCTTTCCTCTTAGGATTCACCACATACACATATGCCGGCATATTTACTCAGGGATGTAAATATGAAAGCTTTCCGGGGCATATCTCCTCGCTTTCTGCTCCTCCTGTTTCCGTTGGAGACAGAGGGAGAGGGATTATTCATTCTGCTTCCCTTAGGTTTCTGGCTCTTATCCAGACGTGCATCGGCTCTTTTAATCAATGTGCAGATAAGCGGGAATCTTTTTTTTACGTATTTATGGCTCCGTCCTGGTATTTTGCATAATGTGCTTATTTTTATTTTTTAATTTTTTTTTGCTTTCCTTGTGTATTTCTTCATAGATATGTGTGTTTCACGTGCTGTGTCTGTCTGATATGATTGAATGGGAACGCAGTACTTTGTGTGTGTGTGTGTGTGTGTGTGTGTGTGTGTGTGTGTGTGTGTGTGAGAGAGAGAGAGAGAGAGTCAGTATTCAAGTGGAGGTTTGGTCAGTGCTTGGGGGGAGGCAGTGCAAATTAATTTACAGTCAGCACTGTATCTGGAAGAGATTGTGTTTGTGATGCAGGGCCGCAGGTTGTGCAGTGTTGGGTGACCAAACTAATTCAAACAGCCCATTCACACACACACACACACACACACACACACACACACACACACACACACACACACAAAGACCACGTGCACACACACGCAAAGATCACATACACACAAGATTCACATCAAGCACTCCACTTGCATACAAACACACCACACACACACACACACACACACACACACACACACACACACACAGACACACACAAAGACCAGATACACACACACGCACACACACGCAAAGATCACACACACAAGATTCACATCAAACACTCCACTTGCATACTAACACGCCACGCACACACACACCACACGTACCATACATACACACACCATCATCTAATAGCTCTAGATTTTTCTTCTACATGGGTAAGGATGTTATTGAAACATATTATGTCGACGTAGAGTGAATGGTTTTTATAGAAAAGATGTTTCATGGCAACGTTAAGCTTTGGAATAGTTTCCCAATTGATTTGGAGCACATCACCAATCTCCATGGTGTTTCCTGTGAAGTAAGAGACGTTAGTTTAAACTCCTCTCCAAATTAGGATTCTGCTCCCAAGGTTTTTAGACTTCAGACAAAATGTCTTACTAAGAGCCAGAAAAACAGGGCAAAAAAATGTGTCTGGATTCAGCGTCTAACTTATGGAGGCGATTTCTGTTCTTCATCAGGCCTCTTGTTCCTCAGTATCTCACACTCTCTCTCTGATCGCTCTGACCTCAATTACAACAGAGCACCTTTTAATTAGAGAAAGATTACACAAGTCACTGCAGCCTCTTCAATCCCCAAACGAGTGGACTCCGACGTCCGATCACCGTAGAAGAAGACAGTTCAGTGGTAGAACTAGTTTTTTATGTTGTTGCCCTTGACAACAAGCTCACATAAAACATGTGTGTTGATTGGAATTCTCTATGCATAGACCGTGTATATAGAGTATATATATGTTTTGAATCCAGTCCATTAGCTTCGACCTTGCTGCTCACAGAGCTGTTGTTTTCATGTCTCTTCTAGTAGTCCTATGTATGGAGCTGTCTGTATGTGTATGTGTGTGTGTCTGTGTGTGTGTGTGTGAGTGTGTGTGTGCACGTGTGTGTGTGCGTCTATGTGACTGTATGTGTGTGTGGGTCTTTGTGTGTGTTTGTTTGTTTGTTTGTGTGTGCATCTGTGTGTGTTTATTTGTTTGTTTGTGTGTGCATCTGTGTGTGTGTTTATTTGTTTGTGTGTGTGTGCATCTGTGTGTGTGTTTTTTTGTTTGTGTGTATGCGTCCCTGAACTGTGTTTTGGTTGCTTGGTCTGGAAGATAAGAGGTTTGTCTGTCTCTCTGTGTGTCTGTGTGTCTGTGTGTTTGTGTGTGTGTATTGTGAGTGTCTGTGTGTGTCTGTGTGTTTGTGTGTGTGTATTGTGAGTGTCTGTGTGTGTCTGTGTGTTTGTGTGTGTGTGTGTGTGTGTGTGTATCTGTGCATCTGTGTCTGTGTGTGCTTGTGTGTGTGTGTGTGTGTGTGTGTGTGTGTGTTGTGAGTGTCTGTGTGTGTCTGTGTGTTTGTGTGTGTGTATTGTGTGTGTGCGTGTATGTGTGTGTGTGTGTGTGTGTGTGTGTGTGTGTCTGTGCATCTGTGTGTGTGTGTGTATTGTGAGTGTCTGTGTGTGTCTGTGTGTTTGTGTGTGTGTATTGTGTGTGTGTGTGTATTGTGTGTGTGTGTGTGTGTGTGTGTGTGTGTGTGTGTGTGGTCTGGTCGTGTGGTATAAAAGTCTCCGTAAAGCATTAGCTCCACAGAATAAACGCGTGCTCATCAATAATACAGATCAGCCTGTTGGAGGGACATCAACTATTTAGGAGGGAAAGCACCATCTCTCTCTCTATCTCTCTCCTCCCCCTCTCCCCCTCTCCCCCCCCTCTCTCCTCCCTCCCCTGCCTCCCTTTAAAGAGCGCCTCGCCATTTTCCCCTCCTCCTCTCCTTCCACATGAAAGAGTCTACGTGTCAACAACTTCCAATAGAAGCAAGAGAGAGAGGGAGAGGGAGAGAGAGAGAGAGAGATGGAGAGTGAGAGAGAGGGAGAGAGGAAGAGAGAGAGAGAACGAGAGGGAGAGAGAGAGAGAGAGGGAGAGAGAGAGAGAGAGGGAGAGAGGGAGAGAACGAGAGGGAGAGAGAGAGACCTGAGACCTGAAGATGAATGCCTGAATATTTCTAGGGAGAGAGGTTTAGGATGAGATAAACAAGTATATCTAACAAATTTTATAA